>JAJEOU010000958.1:3373581-3429671 GCA_021534815.1 Acrocephalus arundinaceus
TTCAGGGTCATGAAATTGTTTGGTGTCATGGAATTGTTCAGGATCGTGGGATCATTCAGGATCATGGAATCCTTTGAGGTCATGGAATTGTTCAGTCATGAAATCGTTCGGGATCGTGGGATTCTTTGGGATGGCGGAATTGTTCAGGGTCAAGGAATTGCTCAGGGTCATGGAATTGCTCAGGGTCATGGAGTTGTTCAGAGTCATGGAATCATTCAGGGTCATGGAATTGTTTGGGGTCATGGAATTGTTCAGGGTCATGGAATTGTTCAGGGTCATGGAATTGTTCGGAGTCATGGAATCTTTTGGGGTCATGGAATTGCTCAGGGCCATGGAATCATTTGGGGACATGGAATCATTCAGGATCATGGAATCATTTGGGGTCATGAGATCTTTCAGGGCCATGGCATCGTTCAGGGCCATGGAATCATTCAAGGTCATGGAATTGTTCAGGGTAGTGGAATGGTTTGGGATCATGGAATGGTTTGGGGTCATGGCACCCTTCAGGGTCATGGAATGGCTCGGGATCATGGAATCACTACAGCTGGAAAAGCCCTCTGAGGTCACCGAGTCCCCCAGCACTGCCAAGGCCACCCCTGTCCATGTCCCCAAGTGCCACATGCGCCGTTAAATCCCACTGGGAACGGGGACTGCACCACCGTGCCAGGGCTGCAGAGCCCTTCCCATGGAGGAACTTCCCCTAAATCCAACCTAAACCTCCCCTGGCACAATTTGAAGTTATTTCCTCTCACTCTCATCCTCATCCTCATCCTCATCTTCATCCTGTCGACATCAAAGGATCCAAGCACAGGGAGAATGCAGGTTTGGGATTTTCCCAGTTTTGGGAATGTGTCCGGGGGTGAAATCCCATTTTGGGGAATGTTCAGGATTGCTGGAGCTGGGATGGGATGAGTCTCACCCCACACCTCACCCGGGGACATCGGGACCCAGCAGGAACCGGATTTTTACAGGGAATTTTTGTTCCTGGGTGCCTCCGGTGCCTGCGGGTGCAGCGCAAACCTTCCAAAATCCCTGGCTGAAGGAGCACGCGGGAAAACAGCAATTTTCTCTCTTTTTTAAAAAAAATATTTCTTTCCTCATCCTCATCCTGCCGACATCAAAGGATCCAAGCACAGGGAGAATGCAGGTTTGGGATTCTCTCAGGTTTGGGAACATTTGGGATTGCTGGAGCCGGGATAGGATGAGCATCACCCCACACCTCACCCAGGGACATCGGGACTCCAAAATCCTTGAGGGAGCTCGTGGGAAAACAGCGATTTTCTCTCTTTTATTTAAAAAAAAATATTTCTCTCCTCATCCTCTGGACATCCCAGGATCCAAGCACAGGGATCCAATCCAGGGGGCAAAATCCCAGTTTTGGGAATGTTTGGGATTGCTGGAGCTGGGATAGGATGAGCATCACCCCACACCTCACCCAGGGACATCGGGACTCCAAAATCCCTGGGGGAGCGCGTGGGAAAACAGCGATTTTCTCTCTTTTTCTTTAAATCTTTCTCTCCGGTTCTCCCCGCGGAGCTGGCGGCGCAGCCATCCCGGCCCTTTCATCCCGGTCCCATCCCCATCCCAGCCGGGAGCAGGGCGCGATTCCAGCCCGGCGGGGCTGGCGCAGGATCCCCCCCGTGCCGGGATGTTTCCCGAGCCAGGAGAAATCCGTGCCCGTGGAGGTTTTTTCGGCGGGCTGGCCGGCGGCCGAGCCGCTTCAAAAAACGCTTTTCTTGTTGCGCGCCGGCTCCTGCAGAAGGGCTCCTTTCACAGCCGCCTTTCCTAGACAGAAATTGTCATTTTCCGAACACAGCTTCCCTTCTCCTGGCCCGCCGCCCTCCGCCCCGCTGACGTCAGGCCGCCTTTGTGATGCTCCGGCTGGAATTTTTGCGCTCCTGGTTCTTTTCACTGCCTTCAAACCGGCCGGGGGGGCGGATTCTGATGGAGACCGGGGCTTGGCAGCGGGGCCGGGATCCCTGGGAACCGGCACCGAGCTCCCACGGACGTGGAGAACTTTGTAATCGAGTTTCTTGGTGCGATGGGAGAAGGGAAAATTATTGTTTAAAATGAAAATTAAAAGTTATTTAATTTAAATAATAATGCTAATTTAAATATTATTTAATTTAAATAGTAATGTTAATTTAAATATTTCAATTTTATTTAAAATTATTATTAAAATAATATTATTATTATTATTATTATTGTCGTCATCATTATCAATAATTGCGTTATTCTGATTCTTATTCCCCTCACCACTCCCTTTATTCTCGTGATTCCCCACTCTGTTATAATTTATCATTGTTATCCTGGTTTTTACTGATTCCCGGGTTTTTTGGGACTGTCTGCAGAGGATTTTTCCAGCCTGTCCACCCCAAGCATGGTGCACCCCGAGGGTTGGAGGTGCTGCCCGTCCCAAAACAGCCCCAGGATGGATTAGACACCCCAAAATTTGGGATGAGGGAGATCCTGGAGGTGCTGCCCCTCCCAAAACAGCCCCAGGACGCGCCAGAGCTCCAAAATTTGGGATTAGGGACATGTCAGAGGTGCTGCCCGTCCCAAAAGAGCCCCAGAATGAGCCAGAACCCCGAAATTTGGGATGAGGGAGATGCTGGAGGTGCTGCCCGTCCCAAAACAGGTCCAAAATAATCCCAAAATTTGGGATGAGGTGCTGCCCCTCACACAACAGCCCCAGGATGGATTTGACCCCCAAAATTTGGAGAGGGAGATGTCGGGGGCGCTGCCCAGCGCTGCCCGCCGCTCCCGGACCCGCCCTGGTGGCGGCGGTGGCACTGCCGCTCGGTTTGTCCCCTGCGGTGACCTCCGGCCGCTCCTGGCACTCGAAATTTTCCAGCGCTGGCGCCGTCCCAGCGCCGGGGTTGGTTTGGCAGCGGAGCGGAACCGGCTCGGGGCAAAGTCCGGCTCTGTCCCGGCGGCTCCCGGAGGAATGTTTGTGTTCCACCCGCCCCGGGACGCGGCCCCTGCCCTGTCCCCTGTCCCCTGTCCCCTGTCCGCTGTCCCCGCGGCTCCCGTCCCGGTGTCACACCCGAGGGGCTCTCGGGGCTCTCGGGGGTCTCTGGCGGCTCCTGGTCCCGTTGGCACCTGGCCCATGAAATGGATCCCGGTGGTGCCACCGCCCCCTGCCCGAGGGCCCCCGGTGGGGTCACTGACCCTGCCCGCAGCAGTGACACCGAATTCCCGGGTTCCCAGCTGCCAGAGAAGGGGGGTGGCTCTTCCCTGCCCCATAAGGATCCCAGACCGGAGCTTTGGGGTGGTTTGGGGTCTGGTGGCTCTTCCCTACCCCATAAGGAGCCCAAATTGGGCTTTGGGGTGGTTTGGGGTCTGGTGACTCTTCCCTGACTGATAAGGAGCCCAAACCGAAGCTTTGGGGTGGCTCTTCCCTGCCCCATAACAACCCCAACCACAGCTTTGGGGTGCTTTGGGGTCTGATGACTCTTTCTTGACCCTAACGAGCCCAGACCGGAGCTTTGGGGGCTTTAGGGTCTGGTGGCTCTTCCCTGCCCCATAATGGGCCCAAACTGGACCTTTGGGATCTGGTGACTCTTTCCCGCCCCATAAGGAGCCCAAAGAGGAGCTTTGGGGTGCTTTGGGGTCTGGTGGCTCTTCCTTGCCCCATAGTAATCCCAAACAGGAGCTTTGAGGTCTTGGTGGTTCTTCCCTGCCCCAAAACCAGCCCACATCAGAGCTTTGGGGTGGTTTGGGTTCGGGTTCTGATAGGTCTTCCCTGCCCCATAAGGAGCCCAAACCGGAGCTTTGGGGTGCTTTGGGGTGCTTTGGGGTGCTTTGGGGTCTGGTTGCTCTTCCCTGACTCATAAGGAGCCCAAACAGGAGCTTTGGGGTGCTTTGGGGTGCTTTGGGGTGCTTTGGGGTGCTCTGGGGTCTGGTGGCTCTTCCCTACCCCATAATAATCCCAGACCGGAGCTCTGTGGTCTGGCAGCAGCGGCTGCCCCTGCCGGGACGGGAGCAGATCCCAGCCTCCCCCGCAGGCGCGGCTCCCGGGGCAGCGCAGGTGTGCCCGGTGCGATCCGCGGGCTCTGCCCGCGCCTGGGAACATCCGCCGGCCGCGGGGCCTGCCCGGCTCCGCCGCTTCCCGGAGCAGCTGCGGGGAGCGCCGGGACCTGTTCTACCTGCGCGGGGCCGCGTTCCTGCCGTGCCTCGGGGCTGAGTCACGCGTGCCTCCCGCGGCCGCCGGGCTCGGCTGCGCTCCCGGCCGTGACTCATTCCCGGGGGAGGGCGGCACGGCCTGGCTGCGCTCCCACCGGCCCAGCCACGGACCGAGCTCCGGGCGCCGGCCCGAGCAGCCGGGCGGCTGTGCCGGTGCCGACCCGAGGAGCCCCCGGTGCCGGCCCGAGCAGCCGGGCGGCTGTGCCGGTGCCGACCCGAGGAGTCCCCGGCGCCGTCCCAAGGGGCCGGTGCCATCCCAAGTGGCTGCGCCGGTGCCATCCCGAGCCCCCGGTGCCATCCCAAGGGGCCGGTGCCATCCCAAGGGGCCGGTGCCACCCCAAGTGGCTGCGCCGGTGCCATCCCGAGCCCCCGGTGCCATCCCGAGGTCGGTGCCAGCGCCGGTGCCATCCCCGGGTGCTGAGAATATCCCAAATCTGCTGGCTCTGGTTCTGGCAATGCCATGCCCAGGTGTGGATGCCATCCCCAAGTTACCAATGTCACCCCAAGGTGCTGATGCAATCCCCAGGTGCTGAGAACATCCCAAATCTGCTGGTTTGGGTTCTGGCAATGCCATGCCCAGGTGCAGATGTCACCCCAAGTTCCCGATGTCACCCCCAGGTGCTGAGAACATCCCAGACCTCTTGGCTCTGGTTTCGGCAACGCCATCCCCAAGGTCCTGTGCTGCTGTCACCCCAAGGTGCTGATGTCACCCTAAAGGCCCAATGTCACCCCAAGGTGCCGATGTCACCCCCAGGTGCAGATGCCATCCCCAGGAGCTGAGAACATCCCAAACCTGCTGGCTCTGGTCCTGGCAAGGCCATGCCCAGGTGTGGATGCCATCCCCAGGTCCCAATGCCCCCCCAAATCTCAATGTCACCCCAGGTCCCAATGTCCCCCAATGTCCCAATGCTCCCCTCAGGTCTCAATGCCATCCTCAGGGTGCTGATGCCACCCTGATTACTGATGACCCCCCCAATGTCCCAATGTCCCCCCAATGTCCCAGTGCCCCCCCAGGTGCCCGTGCCCCCCCAGGTCCCAATGCCCCCCAGGTCCCAATGCCCCCCAATGTCCTAATGCCCCCCCAGGCACCAATGCCATCCCTAGGTTATCGATGCCACCCCCAGGTCCCAATGCCATCCTCAGGGTGCTGATGCCACCTCGAGTTACCAATGCCACCCCCCCCAGGTGCCAATGCCCCCCCAGGTGCCAATGCCCCCCCAGCTGCCCGTGCCCCAAATGTCCCAATGCCCCCCAGTGTCCCAATGCCCCCCAATGTCCTCATACCCCCCCAATGTCCCAATGCCCCCCAGGTGCCCGTGTCCCCCCGTGCCCCCCAGGTGCCCGTGCCCCCCCAGGTGCCCGTGCCCCCCCGTGCCCCCCCAGGTGCCCATGCTCCCCCAGGTCCCCATACCCCCCCAAGTGCCCATGCCCCCCCCAATGTCCCAATGCCCCTCAAGGTCCCAATGCCCCCCCAATGTCCCAATGCCCCCCAGGTGCCCGTGCCCCCCGTGCCCCCCCAGGTGCCCGTGCCCCCCAGGTGCCCGTGCCCCCCGTGCCCCGGCGGTGGGCGCGGATTCCCGGGCGGTCGCGCGTGGGGAGCGGGGCCGCGGCGCTGACTCAGCCCCGGGGCCGCTCCTGCCGGGCCGCACAATGGGAGCGCTGGACAAACAGGCGGCACGGGGACAAACAGATCCCGCTCGGGGACAGCGCCAGCATTGTGACCGCCCGGGGCAGCGGCCCGGACACTGAGCGCCTCTGTTCCGCCGCCGCCGGCCTTCCGGGGGCTTTGTCCTGGCCGGACACCGCTGGCCCCTTGCCCCGCTCCGGAGAAAGGAGGGACACGGGGAGGCTTCAGGAGCCGGGACAGCCTGAGTGGATGGTGGGGACATCGCACCTGAGCCGGGAGGGTGTCCTGAGAACCGGGGGGTGGGTTTGGGGTCCCACCAAAGAGCCCTGGACACCATGGATTGATGGTGGGGATGTCCCACCTGAGCCAGGAGGGTCCCAGGAACCAGGGTGTGGATTTGGGGTCCCAGAATAAAAGACACTCTGGATGGATGCTGAGGACATCCCACTTGAGCTGAGAGGGTGTCCTGAGAACTGGGGTGTGGATTTGGGGTCCCACCACAAAGCTCTGGACACCCTGGATTGATGGCAGAGATGTCCCAAGAACTGGGGTCCCAGTTTTGGGGTCCCAGAACAAAACCCTGGACACCCTGGATGGATGTTGGGGACATTGCACCAGAGTCAAGGGGGTGTCCTGAGAACTGGGATGTGGATTTGGAGTAACAGCACAAAACTCTGGACACCGTGGATGGATGTTGGGGATGTCTCATCTGAGCCAGGAGGGTGCCCCGAGAACCGGGGTGTGGATTTGGGGTCCCACTACAAAACTCCTGCAAGGATCCCAAGGGAGAGAACTGGGATGTGGATTTGGGGTCCCAGCACAAAACCCCAGACACCATGGATGGATGCTGGGCATGTCCCACCTGAGCCAGGACATGGCATACCGCCATCCCCGACACCATGGATGGATGGCGGGGACATTGCACCTGAGCCAGGGCATGTCCCAAGAACTGGGGTGTGGATTTGGGGTTGCAGCACAAAGCCCTGGACACCTTGGATGGATGCTGGGGGTGTCCCACCTGAGCCAGGAGGGTCCCAGGAACCGGGGTGTGGATTTGGGGTCCCAGAACAAAGCCCTGGACACCCTGGGTGGATGGTGGGGACATCGCACCTGAGCCAGGAGGGTGTCCTGAGAATCGAGATGTGGATTTGGGGTCCCACCACAAAGCCCCGGACACCTTGCATGGATGCTGGGCATGTCCCACCTGAGCCAGGGGATGTCCCAGGAACTGGGGTGTGGATTTGGGGTCCCAGCACAGAGCCCTGGACACCCTGGATTGATGTTGCAGATGTCCCACCTGGGCCAAAAGGGTGTCCTGAGAACTGGGGTGTGGATTTGGGGTCCCACCACAAAACTCCTGCAAGCATCCCAAAGAAGAGATGGAAGAGAAGGAGAACTGGGATGTGGATTGGGGGTCCCAGAATAAAACCCTGGACACCCTGGATGGATGTTGGGGACATTGCACCTGAGCCAGGAGGGTCCCGGGAACCGGGGTGTGGATTTGGGGTCCCAGCACAGAGCTCTGGGCACCTCTGATGGATGTTGGGGACATTGCACCTGAGCCAGGAGGGTGTCCTGAGAATCGAGATGTGGATTTGGGGTCCCACCACAAGACCCCAGACACCTTGGATGGATATTTGGGGTGTCCCACCTGAGCCTGAAGGATGTCCCAAGAACTGGAATGTGAATTTGGGGTCCCACCACAAAACTCCTGGGAAGATCCTAAGGAAGAGGAGAAGGAGAACTGGGGCATGGATTTGGGGTCTCACCACAAAATTGCTGGAGATCCCAATGAAGATGAGGAGGAGAACGGGAATGTGGATTTGGGGTCCCCCCACAAATCCCTGTAGGGATCCCGAGGAGAAGCAGCAGGGCCGGGGCAGCGTTCGGGGTTGCCGAGGGCACGGCCGGACGTGCGGCCGCCCGGGTGCTCTCGGGGCCCCGCTCAGCGCGGCTGAATGACCCCAGTGTCCGCAGCGCGGCCGGACAGTGACCACGGCGAGCCGGGAAACCCCAAAAACACCTGGCTGAGGGACCTGCCAGAGCCACCACGGGGTCACCTCCAGAGCGGGACCGGCCCCTCTCCCGCATTCCCGGCGGGAATTCCTGCTCGCTCCAGGCCGCGCTTATCCCTGCTGGAGAGGGATAAAAACATAAATAAAGGAATGTGGTGCTAAGTGAGCCAATATTGACATTTTCCCGTGAGCTGCCAGCCCGGCATTCCCAAACAAAGCCCTCGTCAGTGGCCGGGCTCCGAGAGCTCCAAAATCTTTTATTTATGGAGGTTTTTGGCAAAAAAAAAAAAAAAAAAAAAAAAAAAAAAAAAGGGAGAAAAAAGCAAAACAGAAAAGGGGGAGTGGGGAAAAGGGGTGGGAAGGGAGGAAGCCCCGAAGAGTTGTTTAGGAAAGGAAGAAAGGAAAAAAAAATTGGAATAAAATGGACATTCACAGGGAAAATCGCGGCTATGAAAGAGCCTTTCAAGGCGGCAGAAAAACAGGAGCTGTGAGAAAAAGCCAGGAGAAAATTCCCAATAAAGCCTCACTTTTAGCGGGGTGGGGGAAATGTCAGAGGTGCTGCCCCTCCCAGAACAGCCCCAGGATGAGCCAGAACCCCAAAATTTGGGATGGGGGAGATGCTGGAGGAGCTGCGCATCCCAAAACATTCCCAGGATGAGCCAGAGACACAAAATTTGGGATGAGGGTGACGTCACAGGGACTGCCCATCCCAAAACAGCCCCAGGATGGGTCAGACCCCCCAAATTTGGGATGAGGGAGATGTCAGAGGTGCTGCCCGTCCCAAAACAGGTCCACAATAATCCCAAAATTTAGGATTAGGGAGATGTCAGAGGTGCTGCCTGTCCCAAAACAGCCCCAGAATGGATTAGACCCCAAAATTTGGGATGGGGGAGCAGCTGGAGATGCTGCTCTTCCAGGATGGACCAGACCCCCAAAATTCAGAATGAACGAGATATCAGAGGTGCTGCCCTTCCAAAAACAGCCCCAGGATGGGTCAGACCCCCAAAATTCGGGATGAGGGGAGATGTCGGAGGTGCTGCCCTCCCAGGATGGATCAAACCCCCAAAATTCAGGATGAGCAAGGTTTCAGGGGTGCTGCACTTCCAAAAACAGCCCCAGGTTGGGTCAGACCCCCAAAATTTGGGATGAGAAGGACACTGGAGGTGCTGCCCTTCCAAAAACAGCCCCAGGTTGGGTCAAACCCAGAGATATCAGACATGCTGCCCTCCCAGGACGGGTCAGACCCCCAAAATTCGGGATGAGGGGAGATGTCAGAGGTGCTGCCCTCCCAGGATGGATCAAACCCCCAAAATTCAAGATGAGTGAGGTACCAGAGGTGCTGCACTTCCAAAAACAGCCCCAGGATGGGTCAGACCCCCAAAATTCGGGATGAGGAGGACATTGGAAGTGCTGCTTGTCCATCAACAGCCCCAGGATGGATCAGACCCCCAAAATTTGGAATAGGGGAGATATCCGAGGTGCTGCACTTCCAAAACAGATCCAGGATGGGTCAGACCCCTAAAATTTGGGATGAGGGAGATTTCAGACATGCTGCCCTTCCAGGATGGGTCAGAGCCTTAAAAATTTGGGATGAGAAGAACATTGGAGGTGCTGCACTTCCAAAAACAGCTCCAGGATTGGTCAGACCCCCAAAATTTGGGATGGGACGGATGCTGGGGGTGCTGCTCTTCCAGGATGGATCACACCCCCAAATTTCAGGATAAGTGAGATATCAGAGGTGCTGCCCTTCCAAAAACAGATCTAGGATGATCCCGAACCCCAAAATTCGGAATAGGGGAGATATCCGAGGTGCTGCACTTCCGAAAACAGCCCCAGGTTGGGTCAGACCCCCAAAATTCGGGATGGGGTCGATATCAAAGGTGCTGCCCTTCCAGGATGGCTCAAACCCCCAAAATTTGGGATGAGGGAGATGCTGGATTTGCTCCCCCTCCCAGGATGGTTCAAACCCCCAAAATTCAGGCTGGGACAGCAGGAACGGGCTCACCCCGCGGGCCGGGCCGCTCTGGGGCAGCGACATTCCCGCTCCCGGGAATAACACCGCATTTATTTTGTTTAACCCAACACCCCCGGGGTGGGGGGACGCTCCCCGCCCCATCGCTCCCAGGGCCCCGCCGAGGAGCCGAACCCATCCCGGCGGCGACAATTTGGGTTTGTGCTCGCGGCGGGCGGGGCCGGGGGAGCCCGGGGCCGTGTTTTCCCTCGGCCTCATTTTCACCTTCCCCATCCAAGATCAACAGGCGGCCCGAGGGATCCTGCCGGACGCCGGCACACAGCGCCCCTTGTTCCCGGGACGCGGGGATTTGGGGGATTTTTCCTGCCTTTTTTTTTTCTTTTCGTCGCCACGTTGAAAAATCAGGGTTTGAAGTCATGGCAGAGGGAGAGGGATCAAGGAGAAAATTCCCTGCCCGTCCCAAAAAGTTGGAGTTGTCTCCAAGGGGGCAGGGAGGGTGTTTGGCAGTCCCTAAATCCCAAAATCCCTTTTTGGGGTGGGTTTTACCATGGGCTGGGGACTGCAGTGCCACTTTCCAGCCTGGAAAATCCCAAAATCTCTTTTTTGGGGAGGGGTTTCCCATGGACTGGGCTCTGCACTGTCACCCTCCAGCCTGGATAAATCCCAAAATCCTATTTTTTGGGTGTGTTTTCCCATGGATTTGGGGCTGCTCTCTAACCTGGATAAATCCCAAAATCCCATATTTTGGGTGGGTTTTCCAATGGATTTGGGGCTGCTCTCTAACCTGGATAAATCCCAAAATCCCATTTTTTGGGTGGGTTTTCCCGTGAACTGAAGTGTTGCCCTCTAGTCTGGATAAATCCTTAAATCCCATATTTTGCATTTTCCCGTTGACTGGGGTGTGCTCTCTAACCTGGATAAATCCCAAATCCCATTTTTGGGGTGGATTTTCCCATTAACTGCACTGTCACCCTCCAGCCTGAATAAATCCCAAAATCCCATATTTTGAGTGGGTTTTCCCATGGACTGGGGTCTGCTCTCTAACCTGGATAAATCCCAAAATCCCAGATTTCAGATGCATTTTCCCGTGGACTGAAGTGTTGCCCTCCAGCCCAAATAAATCCCCCAAATCCCATTTTTTGGGGTGGATTTTCCCACTAACTGCAGTGTTGCCCTCCAGCCTGGATTAATCCCAAAATCCCATATTTTGAGTGTGTTTTCCCATGGATTTGGGGCTGCTCTCTAACCTGGATAAATCCCAAAATCCCATTTTTTGGGTGGGTTTTCCCATTGATTGGTGTCCTTTCTCCAACCTGGATAAATCCCAAAATCTGATATTTTGGAAGGGGTTTTCCCATGGTTTGGGGTCTGCAGTGTTGCCCTCCAGCCTGGATAAATCCCTAAATCCCCAAATCCCATATTTCGGGCAGCTTTTCCCGCTGTTTCCAGCATGGAAGGGCCCAAAGTGTCACATTCCAGCCCAGAAATCCTGCAAGATTCCCCCCCAGGAGAGGGGATGGAACGGGGGATGGAGGAGAAAGGGTTTATGTCCCTTTTTCAGGGATTTGCCCTAAATCAATGGATTTATGACCCTTTCATCCCAAACCCGATGGATTTATCCCAGATTTTCTCCCAAGAATGACCCTTTAATCCCAAACCCGATGGATTTATCCCAAACCCGATGGATTTATCCCAAATCTTTCCCCAGGAATGACCCTTTAATCCCAAATCCAACAGATTTATCCCAAAATCTTCCCCCAAGAACGACCCTTTAATCCTAATCCAGACAGATTTATCCCAGACCTTCCTCCGGGAATGACCCTTTAATCCCAAACCCGATGGATTTATCCCAAACCCAATAGATTTATCCCAAATCTGATGTATTTATCCCAAATCTTCCCCCAGGAATGACCATTTAATCCCAAACCCGATGGATTTATCCCAGATCTTTCCCCGGGAATGACCCTTTAATCCCAAACCCGATGGATTTATCCCAAATCTTTCCCCAGGAATGACCCTTTAATCCCAAACCAAACAGATTTATCCCAGATTTTCCCCCAGGAATGACCATTTAATCCCAAACCCGATGGATTTATTCCAAACCCGATGGATTTACCCCAAATCTTCCCCCAGGAATGACCCTTTAATCCCAAACCCGATGGATTTATCCCAAACCCAATAGATTTATCCCAAATCTGATGTATTTATCCCAAATCTTCCCCCAGGAATGAGCCTTTAGTCCCAAACCCGATGGATTTATCCCAAACCCGATGGATTTATCCCAGATCTTTCCCCAGGAATGACCCTTTAATCCCAAACCAAACAGATTTATCCCAGATTTTCCCCCAGGAATGACCATTTAATCCCAAACCCAATGGATTTATCCCAAACCCGATGGATTTATCCCAAATCTTCCCCCAGGAATGATCCTTTAATCCCAAACCCAGCATAAACCACGGACAGGGAGCAATTCCAAGAGGAAAACCCCACACCCGGAGGTTCCCAGGGCAGGAACAATTAAATAACCCCAAATTAATTATGGGTTATTATTATAATCCCAAAATAACCCCTCGGTTTGGGGTTGTGGGTTTGGAGCTCTGGAAAAGGGACCGGGAGCCCTGGAACTCCTGGAGCACCCGGAGAGGGAGGGAGGGAGGGTTGTGGGGTCGGGAATGGTTTTGGGGTCAGGAATGGTTTTGGGGTGGGGAATGGGTTTTGGGGTCAGGAATATTTTGGGGGTTGAGAATGTCTTTAGGGTGGGGAATGGTTTTTGGGGTCAGGGATGGTTTTTGGGGTCAGGAATGGGTTTTGGGGTGGGGAATGGTTTTGGGGTCAGGAATATTTTTGGGGTTGAGAATGTCTTTAGGGTGGGGAATAGTTTTTGGGGTTGGGAATGGTTTTTGGGGTCAGGAATGGGTTTTGGGGTCAGGAATGGTTTTGGGGTCAGGAATGTTTTTGTGGTCAGGAATGTTTTCTGAGGTTGGGAATGCCAGTGGGGGTCAGGAATGTTTTTTGGGGTCAGGAATGATTTTTGGGGTCAGGAATGTTTTTTGGGGTCGGGAATGCCGGTGGGGGTCAGGAATGGGTTTTGGGGTCAGGGACGGTTTTTGGGGTTGGGGATGGTTTTTGGGGTCAGGAATGTTTCTTATTTTTCATATTTTGGGATATTTGGGATGAGCCCTGAGGGTGGGAACACTGTGGGATCTCTGAAGGAACAGAGAGCCTGGGATTTGCAGCCCCCAGGGCCACCCATAGTCCAGCAGGTTCCGGTGGGATTTTGGGATGGTCACGGCCCTGGGGTGTTTGGGTTCTGGGATGTTCGGGTTCTGGGATCGCATTCCAGTGCATTTGGGTTGTTTGGGATGAGCCCTGCAGGGTGGGAATGCCGTGGGATCTCCGAAGGAACGTGCGGCCCCCAGGGCGACCCAAAGGCTCCGGGTGGGATTTTGGGTGGCGGTGTAGCCAGGGCTCTGGGGCTCTGGGGCTCTGGGGCTCCTCTGGGGCTCTGGGGCTCTGGGGCTCTGGGGCTCCTCTGGGGCTCTGGGGCTCTGGGGCTCTGGGGCTCTGGGGCGGCGTTCCAAGGGATTGTGGAGTGCTGGGATTTGGGATCGGCGGCATCAGGAACTCCCAGCCCCTTCAAAGAGCGGCTTTCATGTGCCGGGGGAGATGGTATCACCTGGGAATGGGGAGCTGGCAGGGCCGGGCCCGCCCCCCCCCGGGGCTGGGAGCAGCTCCCACGGGAGGGGACGCGCCAGGGGACACGGGAGGGGACACGGGAGGGGACACGGGAGGGGACACAGCCTGGCACGGACCTCCCCAAACCCCCCACGGCCCCACACCCAGAGGGGCTCCCATGGGTCACACCTGGGGTCCTCAGGGATGGACTTCATGGATAATGGGGGTGTGCTGGCCACTGGCCAGGTTTGGGTCACCGCTGGCCAGGTTTGGGTCACCACTGGCCAGGTCTGGGTCACTGCTGGCCAGGTTTGTGTCACTGCTGGCTGGGTTTGGGTCACCACTGGCCAGGTTTGGGTCACAGCTGGCTGGGTTTGGGTCACTGCTGGCCAGGTTTGGGTCACTGCTGGCCAGGTTTGGGTCACAGCTGGCTGGGTTTGGGTCACCATTGGCCAGGTTTGGGTCACTGCTGGCCAGGTTTGGGTCACTGCTGGCTGGGTTTGGGTCACCATTGGCCAGGTTTGGGTCACCACTGGCCAGGTTTGGGTCATCACTGGCCGGGTTTGGGTCACCACTGGATGGGTTTGGGTCACCATTGGTCAGGTTTGGGTAATCAGTGTCCAAGTTTGGGTCAGCACTGGTCAGGTTTGGGTCACCATTGGCCAGGTTTGGACACCACTGGCCAGGTTTGGGATGACCAAGGTGGGATCAGCAGGGTGAGAACCCTGCAGATTTTGAGGTGATCAAGGCTGGGATTGGTGGGGTGCCCTGTGGATTTTGGGGTGAGCGAGGGTGGGATCAGCAGATTTTGGGGTGACTGAGGGTGGGATCAGGGGGTGGAACCCCATGGGTTTTGGGGTGACTGGGGGTGGTGGGAGATAAAGAGCAATTGGAACCCCATGGATTTTGGGGTGACCAAGGGTGGGACCAGTGGGGTGCAATTCCATGGGTTTTGGGGTAACCGAGGGTGGGATCAGTGGGGTGGTGGCCCTGCAGATTTTAGGCTTACCAGAGGTGGGATCAGCAGGGTGGGAACTCCCTGGTTTCGGGGTGACCGAGGGTGGGATCAGCAGGGTGGAACCCCAGGGGTTTCGGGGTGACCGAGGATGGAAACTCTGTGGGGTGGAACTCTGTGGGTTTCGGGGTGACCGGGGCTGGCGGGACCAGAGGGGTGGTGGCCCTGCAGGTCTCAGGATGACCAAGGCTGGGATCAGCAGGGCTGAGGGTGACACAGGATGTGCTGGCAGGGGTTTGGCAATCCGGGAGTCCGGGGGGGCAGGGAGGGACACGGCGGGACACGGGGGGGGCAGGGAGGGACATGGGGGGCCCTGCTCCTTCCTGCCCCCCTCCATGGGGGGACACGGTCGGGGGGTGACACAGGAACTCCCCGTGTGGGTGACCCAGGGTGACCCCAGCCCAAATTCAGCCTTGGAGGGGTGGGGGGAATCCCCTGGGGACACCCGGGGCTGGGTCCCCCCATGGGTGGCACCGAGGGAAGGGGCAGTGACTGCACGCAGGGGGGGCCATGGGGGTCCGGGGGGTGGCAGGGCCGGTTGTACGGGAGGTTTGGGGGTCCCGGGGGACTTGGGGGTCCCGGGGGGTCTGTGGGTGGTGGGGGTCCATGGACAGGGGGGTCTCTGGGGGACCCAGGGCTGACGGGCTGGGGGGGTTCAGAGGAACTCGGGGGGTCCCATGAGGGGTCCGGGGGTCTGGATGGTCCCTGGGGTCTCTGAGGGGTCCGGGGAGGTCCCGGGGTGTTCCAAGGGGGTCCCGGGGGGGATGCCCGGGGAGGATCCGGATGGTCCAGGGGGGGTCCCTGAGGGGTGTGGATGGTCCCAGGGGGTCCCGTGGGGGATTCCGGGAGGGTCCGGACGGTCCCAGGTGGTTCCTGAGGGGTCCGGGGGGTCCCGGGGTGTCCCGTGGGGGGAGTGCCCGGGTGGGTGGGTCCGGACCATCCCGGCGGGGGTGGTCCCGGCTGGCCCCAGGGAGCTCCGGGGGGTCCGGCGGGAAGGGTCCCGGGTGGGGTCCCGCAGGGTCTCGGGGGTGGGTCCCCCCAGGGTGTCCGGGGAAGGGTCTCGGGTGGGGTCCTGTAGGGTCTCGGGGGTGGGTCCCCCCAGGGTGTCCGGGGAAGGGTACCGGGTGGTCCCAGGGGAGGGTCCCGGGTGGTCGCGGGTGGGGTCCCGGGAGGATCCCCGGAGGTGGGTCCCGGGGCTGTGTCCCTCAGGGTGCCCGGGGGTCGGTCCTGCAAGGTCCCGGGGCGTCCCGAGGGTGAGTCACGGCTGGTCCCGGGGCTGGGTCCCCGCAGGGCCCCGGGGATTTCCGGGGGTCCCGGGGTTGGCCCCTGGGGTGTGTCCCTTTAGGGTGTCCGGGGTCCCGGGGCCGGTTCCCGGGGGTGTGTCCCTCAGGCTCCCGGGGGTGTCCGGGGTCCCGGGGCCGGTTCCCGGGGGTGTGTCCCTCAGGCTCCCGGGGCTCCGGCGCCGCCGCTGCCCGCGCTGTCCCCGCCCCGGCCCGGCCGGTGCCGCCCATTTCCGCCGGGCGGAGCCGCCCCTCGGCCCCGCAGCGGCCCCGCCGCCGCCGCCAGCGCCCGCCCGGCCCGGCCCGGCCCCGGCCCCGCTCGCTCCGGTGCAGCCCCGCCATGGCGGGCGGCCCGGCCGCGCTCGCCCTCGGTACGTGCGGGGCGCGGGGGGCTCGGCCCGGGGGGGGCTCCGCGCCCCCGGCCCCGGCCGGACCCCGCCGAGGGGGGGGAGCCCCGCTGGCCGCTCCCCGAGGGCTCGGGGGGGTGTCCGGGGGTGGGTTTGGGGGTCGGCTCCGTGCGTTGTGGGAATGCGCTGAAAATCCCATAAAAACCCCATTAAAACAAAAAAATCCCATAAAAATCCCGTAAGAATCCCCGCGCGGGCGCTCCCGAAGTTCGTTCCCTGTGGGAAAGGCGCCTTCGCCGCGACGCGTGAGTACGGCCGCGGTCAGACGCTTAATTAGGGCGGCTAATTAATGCTGGGGGGCTAATTAGAGCTGGCGGGGGAGGGGTGGGTGCCGGGGGAAGGGGGCGGTGGGACGCGGGGGCGATACCGGCACCGGACCGGGGATGCTCCGGGGGCACGGAGGGATCCCGGTACGGGTGGCCGCGGCTCGGCTTGCTTTGTCCCGGTGTCCCCCCGGTGTCACCCCGGTGTCACCCAGCCCGCCAGGGGATCAATCCCGATGGGAAAGCGGCGCTGCGGAGCGCTGGGATTGGGGAAAAACTGCCGGGATTGGGGGAAAATTGGGGAAAAGCGGCCGGGATAGGAGGAAAAACTGCCGGGATTGGGGGGAAAGCGGCCGGGATTGGGGGAAAAATTGGGGAAAAGCGGCCGGGATTGGGGAAAAAAGGCTGGGATTAGGGAAAAGCAGCCGAGATTGGGAAAAACGGCCGGGACTTGGGGAAAGCTGCTGGGACTGAGGGAAAAATTGGGGAAAAGCGGCCGGGATTGGGGAAAAGACTGGGATTGGGGGAAAAGCGGCCGGGCTTGGCCCCGCTCCAGCCCCGGCGCTGCCGCTCGGGCTCCGGCCCCGCCGCGTCCCGGTCCCGGTCCCGCCACTCCGCCGGGGCTCCCTCGGGGTCCCGGTGGCTGCAGCAGCCGCGTCCCGCCTGCCTCGGCTCAGCCACTGCTCCCGGTCCCTTTGCTGCCAAGTTTTTCTGCCGCTCCTGCGCGTTCCCGTGGCTCCGGAGAGATTTTGGGGTCGGGAATGGTTTTTAGGGTCAGGAATGTCCCTTTTCTCCCAAACTTTTCTCCTGCTCCTGCACGTTCCCGTGGCTCCGGGTCTTCCTCCGGAGAGATTTTGGGATTGGGAATGGTTTTTGGGGTCAGGAATGTCCCTTTTCTCCCTTTTTCTCCCACCTCCTGCACATTCTGTGGCTCCAGATCTCCCTCTGGAGAGATTTTGGGATCGGGAATGGTTTGTGGGATCGGGAATGGTTTTTAGGGTTAGGAATGTCCCTTTTCTCCTTTTTTCTCCTGCTCCTGCCCATTCCTGTGGCTCTGGGTGTCCCTCTGGAGAGATTTTAGGGTTGGGAATGCTTTGGGGCTCAGGAATGTTTTTGGGGTCAGTCAGGAATATTTATTGAGGTTGGGAATGGTTTTTTGGGTCAGGAATGTTTCTTGGGGTTGGGAATGGTTTTTGGCATCAGGAATGTCCCTTTCCTCCCTTTTTGTTCTGCTCCTGCCTGTTCCTGTGGCTCCGGATCTCCGGAGAGATTTCAGGATCAGGAATGGCTTGGGGTCAGGAATGTCCCTTTTCTCCCAAATTTTTCTCCCACTCCTGAACATTCCTGTGGCTCCCGGTCTCCCTCCGGAGAGATTTTAGGATTGGGAATGGTTTTTGGGGTCGGGAATGGTTTTTGGGGTCAGGAATGTCCCTTTTCTCCCGAATTTTCCTCCTGCTCCTGCCCGTTCCCGTGGCTCCGGGTCTCTCTCTCTTCCCCTCCTGCCTCCAGTCCCTGCAATTCCCAGCCCGGATGGGATCCAGGGGCAGGCTGAGCCCCCTCAGGATCCCGGGGATGGAAAAAGGGGAACCCCTGGATCCCCCCGTGCCTCGGGGCTGAGCGGGATCAGGGCGGATCCAGAGGGAAACCTTGGAGCAGGGAACAAACCCCTGGAACATTCTGGCTGGGAATTAGCTGGGATGGAGCTGCTGGAAGCACCCTGGGAGAGGTGGGGGTGAGCCCAGGGGGGCTCGGCCTGCAGGGAGAGATTCCAGGGATCCCAGAGAGATTCCCAAAGATCCCAGAGAGATTCCAGGAGATCCTGGAGAGATTCCCAGAGATCCCAGAGAGATTCCAGGAGATCCCGGAGAGATTCCAGGAGATCCTGGAGATCTCCCGGGAATGAGGTGGGGCTGGAAAACCAAGCAGGGGTGAGTGCAGCTGCGCTCCAAGGCTCGGGAGTGGGGATTGTCCAAGTGTCCGGGGGATGTCCAGGAGGTGTCCAGGAGGTGTCCGGGAGGTGTCCGGGAGGTGTCCGGTGTCCCCACGCTGGCCTGGGCCGGGATCAGGGATCAGGGCTGGGCTTTTCCACCTGCCCACGGAGAGGAGGGAACGGAGGCGCTGGAATGGCAAGGGGGATGGACACCCACTGAGCCCACCCTTGGACTGAGCTTTTCCCAAAAATCCCATGAGGGCAGGAGCTTTTCCCAAAAATCCCATGAGGGCAGGAGCTTTTCCCAAAAAAAAATGTGAGTGAAGGAGTTTTTCCCAAAAAAACTGGGAGTGCAGGAGCTTTTCCCAAAAAAACTGGGAAGGGATGAAGCCCCAAGCCAGGAAAAATGGGAAAAGTCAGGTGAGAGCAGATCCCTGAGGGAATTTCTGCGGGAGGAAAATCCCCAAGGAAACTGGGGAAGCTGTGGAGGGTCCCTGGAGCTCTAGGGGATCCCTGGGACCATGGTGGATCCCTGAAGCCATGGAGGATCCCTGAATTTGTGGTGGATGCCTGATGCTCCAGTGGATCCCTGGAACCATGGGTGGATCTCTGAAATCGTGGTGGATCCCTGAGGCCCCAGTACATCCTGAAGCCCCAGTGGATCCCTGAAGCCATGGAGGATCTCTGAATTTGTGGAGGATCCCTGAGGCTCCAGTGGATCCCTGATGTTCTGGTGGATCTCTGAAGCTGCAGTGGGTTCCTGCAGCTGTGGTGGATCCCTGAAGCCCTGGGTGGATCCCTGGGTGGATCCCTGAAGCCCTGTGTGGATCCCAAGGCCATGGGTGGATCCCCACAGCCCTAGGTGAATCCCTGGGCGGATCCCAAAGCCATGGGTGGATCCCTGGGCAGATCCCAAAGCCATGGGGGGATCCCAAAGGCTTGGTGGATCCCTGGGCAGATCCCAAAGCCATGGGTGGATCCCTGGGCGGATCCCAAAGCCATGGGTGGATCCCTGGCGGATCCCTGCAGCCCCGGTGCCGCTGGGGTTTGCAGGATGTGCAGCCCCAGGCTCTGTTTCCCTCCCGCCACCTTTCCCATGCTGTTCCACCCAAACCCCACGGGCAAACTGGGTCAAACCCCGAGAAACTGGGTCAAATCCTGGGAAATTCGTGTTAAATCCCTTGAATTTGGGTTAAATACTGGGAAATTTGGGTCAAATCCCAGGAAAACGCCCCTGGCTCTGTGTCCTGGGATTGCTCCTGGCTGGGGGGGCCCCATTGTCCCCCCGGGGGGTCATTCCTGCCGGGACCCCCGTAATTCTGCCCAGTTCGCCCCCATGGGGAATTCCTGTTTTTAATTTTCCTTAAAAAGCCCAGAGCGGTTTTAGCGACTGTCTTGGTTTTGAAAGACAGGTGTCTGCCAGGGAAAGCTGGAGCTTCCCTTGGAACAGAGAATGTAAACCCCCTTCCCTCCAAGTTATTCTAATTTTGCAATTAAGGGCTTTCAGGCAAAGAGATGGGACTAGCAATAAGAGTGCTTTACAAGGAATATTAAAACCTACAAATGCAGTAGGACAAACAAACAAACAAACAAACAAGCAAGCAAACAAAAATCCTGGAAAACCCTGACAGAGTCAGGGATATGACCTGACGCCTGTTGGTCAGGGTGTTAGAAGCAGTCCAAATAAATCCTCCTGGAGTAACAGATGTGGTCCTGTGGAGTAGAGATGATCCTGTAGAAAGTCCAGTGGCGGTGAGATGAGTCTGGTTTTCTTCTGGGAGTGCGGTGGAAAAAACCCGGGGTGCCCGGTGTTCCTACATCTCAGTTTTTATCTAGGTAGGAAGAGTTGGCTCCTCCCACTGGGTGGAGCATCTCCCAATTTGATGATGTAATGTGTGATGTCATTGGTGAGCCTTCATGGCCCATTATCAGAGGATATACAATGGGATGATGTAATGCGTCATGTGATTGGTGAGCCTCGATGGCCCATTAACAGCAGATATCCCCCTTGGAGGATGGACAGGTCCTGGAAAAGATAAGAAACACTGCCCCAGCTGGTTTGAACAGAAAATATTCCCCTGGAATTATGAGAGATGGGTCCTGGACGAGATAAAGAACACTGCCCCAGCTGGTTTTAACGGCTGGCCCATTATCAGCAGATATTCCCGATGATGTCATGTGTGATGTCATTGGTGAGCCTGCATGGCCCATTATCAGCAGATATCCCCTGGAGGGTGGACAGGTGGTGAAGGAGATAACAAACCCTGCCCCAGAGATAACAAACCCTGCCCCAGAGATAACGAACACTGCCCCAGAGATAACGAACACTGCCCCAGAGATAACAAACACTGCCCCAGAGATAACAAACCCTGCCCCAGCTGGTTTTAAGGGCTGGCCCATTATCAGAAGGCACCGTCCCCCTCCCCCTGGAGTTACAAGAGATAAAGAAAAAACAAAAGCATCTCAACTGCTTTTACAGATGAAATAGAATACATCTATTTTTTATTTATTTTTTGTTATTTATGTAACTTTTTTTGGTTACATGACCCAAGACAGTGACCCTAAAACTCCTCCCTGAGGTTTTTTTGGGGCTGACCCCGTGTGTCCCTCCCCACAGGTGTCCTGCTGGCCGCGTGCCACGCGCTGGACAACACCACGGCCGCCCGGAACGGTGAGTTTTGGGAATTTGGGATTGTTCTGGCATTCCCAGCCCTGCTTTTATGGGATAACGGGGTCCTGGGTGGGATTCTGGCCCCTGATCCCTGAGGGAAAAATGGGAATGGTTTCTTGCCCCTAAGAAAAGGGATGCTGGTCTCAAAAAAAGAGCTGAACCCAAAAAGGTTTTGGCTCCAAAAGAAAGGGTTTTCAACCCCACAGGTAAAAGGTTTCCAGCCCCAAAAGGAAAGGTTTTGGCCCCAAAAGAAAGGGTTTCCCCACTAGGAAAGGGTTTCCATCCCCAAAAGAGAAAGGTTTCCAGCCCCTCAAAAAGGATTTCTAGCCCCCCAAAAACGGAGGTTTGGCCCAAAAAGAAAAGGTTTCCAACCCCATAGAGAAAAGGTTTCCAGCCCCGAAAGGAAAGGTTTTGGCCCCAAAAGAAAGAGTTTCCAACCCCACAGGGAAAAGTTTCCAGCCCCACAAGGAAAAGGTTTCCCTACAGGAAAGGGTTTCCAGCGCCCTCACAAAAGAGTTTGCAGCCCGAAAAGGAAAGGGTTTTCTATCCCCAAAAGGGAAAGGTTTCCATCACCAAAAGAAAAGGTTTTGGCCCCAAAATAAAGGGTTTCCCCACAAGGAAAGGGTGTCCAGTCCCCAAAAAGGGGTTCTGGTCCCAAAAAAAAAGGGGGTTGGCCCCAAAAGAAATGGTTTCCAACCCCAAAAGGAAAGGTTTTGACCCCACAAGCAAAGGGTTTCCAGCCCCAAAAGGAAAGGGTTTCCAGTGCCCCCAAAAAAGAGTTCACAGCCCCAAAAGGAAAGAGTTTTCCATCCCTAAAAAGAAAAGGTTTCCAGACCCAAAAGGGAAAGATGTCCAGTCCCAAAAGAAAAGCTTTTGGCTCCAAAAGAAAGGGTTTCAACCCCAGAGGTAAAAGGTTTCGGACCCCAAAAGGAAAGGTTTTGGCCCCACAAGGGGAGGGTTCCCAGCCCCACAGGGAATGGATTCCCAGCCCTGCCCTGCCCGCCGTGCCCCTGCCCTCAATGAGCCGTTGATGCTCCCAGGGTCAGGCATGGCGGCTCCGCTGGGAACCCCCCAGGGTCCCTGCCCCGGATTGGGGAATTCTGACCCCAGACCCGGCTGCACCTCCCACCACAGAGCCCCTCCTTTCCCTCTGGGGCTGGAAACCCTTTCCTTTTGGGGCTGGAAACTCCTTCATTTTGGGGCCAGAAACCCTTTCCTTTTGGGGCCAGAAGCCTTTTCTTTTGGGGCTGGAAATTCTTTCCTTTTGGGGCTGGAAAATCCTTCCTTTTGGGGCCAGAAACCTTTTCCTTTTGGGGCTGGAAACCCTTTCTTCTGGGGGGCCAGAAACCCTTTTCCTTTTGGCCCAGAAATCTTTTGCTTTTGGGCTCAGAAACCTTTTCCTTTTGGAGCTGGAAACCCTTCTTTTGGGGCTGGAAAATGGGCTGGTTCATCGGCATGATTTGGGAATGCCACAGCTCCGTGGCATTCCCAGCACCCCAAGGTGCTGGCAGCCCCTTTCCTGATGGATTTGTGCCCAAACCTCTTTTTGGGGTGGGAAATCTCCTTCTGGGGCTGGAAAAATGGGATGGATTCATGGCATCACTTGGGAATGTGGTGCCAGGAGAGTCGGGAGCAAAGCCCCATGTCACTACTGTCACCCCGAGGTGCTGGCAGCTCCTTCCCCATGGATTTGTGCCCAAACCTGGACATCCCAACGTGAGCCACCCTGGGGAGCCCCCAGAGCTGGGGACATGGGGACATCCCAATGTGAGCCACCCTGGGGACACGGGGACATCCCTGTGTGAGCCACCAGCTCTGACCCCTCCAAACTTCCTCCGAGCTGGGGACATCCCAGTGTCAGCCACCTCAAGGACCCCTTGGAGCTGGGGACATTGGGACATCCCTGTGTGAGCCACCAGCTCTGACCCCTCCAAATGTCCTCAGAGTTGGGGACATCCCAGTGTGAGCCACCCTCGGACCCCTCAGAGCTGGGGACACAGGGACATCCCAGTGACCCCCAGGGTGCCTCTCCCCAGCCCTGGGGACACCCCAGTGTCAGCCACCAGCTCTGGCCCGTCCAAATGTCCTCAGAGCTGGGGGCACTGGGACATCCCCATCCCGAGGACCCCTCAGAGCTGGGGACATGGGACATCCTAATCCCAGTAACCCCAAAGGTGCCTCTCCCCAGCCCTGGGGACACAGAGACATCCCAAAGTGAGCCACCCCAAAACCAGCTCCAAATGTCCTCAGAGCTGGGGACACGGGGACATCCCAATCACAGCCACCCACCCCAAGGCTGCCTCTTCCCGGTGCTGGGGACATGGGGACATCCCAATGTGAGCCACCCCAAGGACTCCTCAGGACTGGGGACACAGGGACATCCCTGTGTGAGCCACCAGCTCTAACCCCTCCAAATGTCCTCAGAGCTGGGGACATCCCAATGTGAGCCACCCCAAGGACCCCTCAGGACTTGGGACACGGGGACATCCCAGCATGAGCCACTGCAAGGACCCCTCCAAATGTCCTCAGAGGTGGGGACACAGGGACATCCCAATCTCAGTGACCCCAAGGGTGCCTCTCCCCAGCCCTGGGGACACGGGGACATCCCAGTGTCAGCCACCAACTCTGACCCTCAAAATGTCAGAGGTGGGGACATCCCAGCGTGAGCCACCCCTCGGACCCCTCGGAGCCAGGGACATGGGGACATCCCAATCCCAACCACCCCAAGGATGCCCCTTCCCAGCCCTGGGGACACGGGGACATCCCTGTGTCAGCCACCCCAAAACAGCTCCAAATGTCCTCAGAGCTGGGGACACGGGGACATCCCAATCCCAACCACCCCCAGGGTGCCTCTTCCCGGTGCTGGGGACACAGGGACATCCCAATCTCAGCCACCCTGGGGACCCCTCAGTGCTGGGGACACGGAGACATCCCCATGTGAGCCATCCCAAAAACAACTCCAAATGTCCTGAGAGCTGGGGACACAGGGAAATCCCAATCCCACACCAAAGGTGCCTCCCCGCAGCCCCAGGGACGCGGGGACATCCTAGCATGAGCCACCCCAAAAACAGCTCCAAATGTCCCCAGCCCTGGGGACACGGACACATCCCCAATGGAGCCACCCCAAAAACAGCTCCAAATGTCCCCAGCCCTGGGGACACGGGGACATCCCCCCTGAGCCCCCCGGTGTCCCCACCCCGCTGCCGTGATCGCCCCCGCCCGGGGCCGCCCTAAATCCCGGCCCCAGGAACCGGCGGCGCCTTTGAAGCGCGGGCGGTCGGAAGCGTGCGGATCCCGGGATAATCCCGGGCCAGGATATTCCCTTTTATCCCGGGGGATAATTCAAACCGGCCGGGATTTAATGGGAAACAGGAGCCCGGCTGCGCTCCCTCCTCCTCCTCCTCCCTTCTAAGCGCTTTAGGAAATTCCTGAGGGATTATTGAAGCACAGACAGGCTCTATGGGGTGGCGATCCCAAAATAAACCCCAAAGCTGAGCTGCTGCACCCAAAAACGCCGGGGTTTTCTTGGGATTGCCCAAAAACGCCAGGATTTTTTTGGGGATTGCCCAAAAACGCTGGGTTTTGGGGAGATTGCCCAAAAACGTCGGGGTTTTTTGGGGGGAGATTGCCCAAAAACGCCGGGGTTTTTTGGGTATTGCTCAAAAACGCTGGGGTTTCTTTGGGATAACCCAAAAACGTCAGGGGTTTTTGGGGATTGCTCAAAAACGCTGGGGTGTTTTTTTGGGGTTTCCCAAAAATGCTGGGGTTTTTTTGGGATTGCTCAAAAACGCTGTTTTGTGCGGGATTGCCCAAAAACGCTGGGGTTTCTTTGGAATTGCCCAAAAATGCTGAGGTTTTTTTGGGATTGCCCAAAACCGGTGTTTTTTGGGGGGGATTGCCCAAAACCACCAGGGTTTCTTTGGGATTGCCCAAAAATGCTGGGGTTTTTTAATGAGATTGCCCAAAAACGCTGGGGTTTCTTTGGGATTGCCCAAAAAACTACGGGGATTTTTTGGGGGATTGCACAAAAATGCTGGTTTTGGGGGGGATTGCTCAAAAACGCCAGGTTTTTTTTGGAATTGCCCAAAAACACTGGGGTTTTTTTTGGGATTGCCCAAAAACTCCAGGGTCTTTTTTGGAATTGCCCAAAAACGCTGGGGTTTCTTTGGGATGACCCAAAAAGTCAAGGTTTTTTTGGGATTGCCGAAAAACACCGGGGTTTTTTGGGATTACCCAAAAACGCCAGGGTTTTGGGGGGGGGGGGGGTGGAGAGGGGGATTGCCCAAAACTGCTGTTTTTTCTTTGGGATTGCCCAAAACCACTGGGGTTTTTTGCAGAGGAGACTGCCCAAAAACGTCGGGGTTTTTTTGGGATTGCCCAAAAACATCGGGGGTTTTTTTGGGATTGCCCAAAAATGCTGGTTTTTGGGGGGATTGCCCAAAAACGCGAGTTTTTTTTAGGGATTGCCCAAACCCGCCGTTTTTTGCCCCGTTTCTGCCCGCAGCTCCGGTGGCAGCGGCGGTGAGGTCGCACTTCAACGACTGCCCCGACTCGCACAGCCAGTTCTGCTTCCACGGCACCTGCCGCTTCCTGGTGCAGGAGGACAAACCCGCCTGCGTGTGAGTGCCCAAACCTCGGGACACCCCAAACTCCGGTCTGGGGATCCCAAAATTGTGGGTTTGGTGTCCTGGGATCCCAAAATTCTGGGTTCAGTGTCCTGGGAATGCCAAAACTCTGGGTTTGGTGTCCTGGGGATCCCAAAACTTCAGGTTTGGTGTCTTGGGGATCCCAAAATTCTGAGTTGTGTCTTGGGGATCCCAAAACTCTGGGTTTGGTGTCCTGGGGATCCCAAAACTCCAGGTTTGGTGTCTTGGGGATCCCAAAACTCTGGGTTTGGTGTCCTGGGGATCCCAAAATTCTGAGTTCAGTGTCTTGGGGATCCCACAGCTGCAGATTTGGTGTCCTGGCACACCCAAACCCTGTGTTCAGTCTCTTGGGGTTTCCTAAATTCCGGATTCAGTGTCTGGGGGATCTCAAAAGTCTGGGTTTGGTGTCCTGGCAAACACAAAATTCTGGGTTTGGTGTCCCAGGGATCCCAGAATTCTGGGTTTGGTGTCCCAGAGCTCCCAAAAGTCCAGGCTGGGTGTCCTGGGGATCCCAAAACCCTGGGATGTGTGTGATCCTGGGGTCACTCCCTGTCCCTGGTCCCATGTGTCCCCATCCCCTGGTGACCCCATGTCCCCCAGGTGTCACTGAGGGTGCATGGGGACACACTGTGAGCACACTGACCTGCTTTGTGTCCCCGTGTGTCCCCAGGTGTCACTCGGGGTACGTGGGGACACGCTGTGAGCACGCTGACCTGCTGGCCGTGGTGGCAGCCAACCAGAAGAAGCAGACCATCACCGCCCTGCTCGTGGTGGCCGTGGTGGCCTCGGCGCTGCTCGTCACCGTCTGCGTCCTGGTGCAGTGAGTGGCAGATGGGGACTTCCCTGTCCCCACCCCTGTCCCACCCCTGTCCCTGTCCCTGCTGTCCCTGTCCCACCCCTGTCCCCATTCCCTGTCCCAGCCCTATCTCTTTCCCTGTCCCATTCCTGTCCCTGTCCCCATCCCTGTCCCCATTCCATGTCCCTGTCCCACCCCTGTCCCATCCCTGTCCTTGTTCCTGTCCCACCCCTGTCCTTGTCCCCATTCCATGTCCCTATCCCACCCCTGTCCCATCCCTGTCTGACCCCTGTCCCATCCCTATCCTTGTTCCTGTCCCACTCCTGTCCCTGTCCCTGTCCCTGTCCCCATGTCCCGTCCCTGTCCCCATGTCCCTGTCCCCATGCCCTGTCCCTGTCCCCCGTCCCCATGTCCCTGTCCCTGTCCCTATGTCCTATCCCTGTCCCCATGTCCCTGTCCCTGTCCCCATGTCCTGTCCCTGTCCCTGTCCCCATGTCCCTGTCCCCATGTCCCTGTCCCCATGTCCCTGTCCCTGTCCCCATGCCCTGTCCCTGTCCCCATGTCCCTGTCCCCATGCCCTGTCCCTGTCCCCATGTCCCTGTCCCTGTCCCCATGCCCTGTCCCTGTCCCCATGTCCCTGTCCCTGTCCCCATGCCCTGTCCCTGTCCCTGTCCCCATGTCCCTGTCCCCATGCCCTGTCCCTGTCCCCATGTCCCTGTCCCTGTCCCCATGTCCCTGTCCCCATGTCCCTGTCCCTGTCCCCATGTCCCTGTCCCCATGCCCTGTCCCTGTCCCCAGCTGCTGCCGCCTGCGCAAGCGCTGTCCCGGGTGGTGCCGCGAGCACGGAGCCGGCCAGGAGAAACCGGGGGGGCTGCTCAAGGGGGGCACGTCCTGCTGCCACAGCGAGACAGGTGAGGGACACCTGGGGACACCTGGGGACACCTGGGACACAGGGGACACCTGGGACACCTAGGGACACCTGGGGACACCTGGGACACCTGGGACACCTGGGGACACCTGGGGACACCGGGGACACAGGGGACACAGGGGACACAGGGGACACAGGGGACACCTGGGGACACAGGGGACACCTGGGACACCTGGGACACCTGGGACACCTGGGGACACCTGGGACACCTGGGACACAGGGGACACCTGGGGACACCTGGGGACACCTGGGGACACCTGGGACACCTGGGGACACCTGGGGACACAGGGGACACCTGGGATACCTGGGACACCTGGGGACACCGGGGACACCTGGGGACACCTGGGATACCTGGGACACCTGGGACACAGGGGACACCTCGGACACCTGGGGACACCTGGGGACACCGGGACACCTGGGACACCTGGGGACACCTGGGACACCTGGGACAGCTGGGGACACCTGGGGACACAGGGGACACCTGGGGACACCTGGGACACCTGGGGACACCTGGGGACACAGGGGACACCTGGGGACACAGGGGACACCTGGGATACCTGGGGACACAGGGGACACCTGGGGACACCTGGGGACACAGGGGACACCTGGGATACCTGGGACACCTGGGGACACAGGGGACACCTGGGGGAGTGACAGGAGAAATCGGGGGGGCTGCTCAAGGGTGGCGCATCCTGCTGCCACAGCGAGACAGGTGAGGGGACACCTGGGACAGGGGAGGAACACAGGGACACCTGGGGACACCGGGGACAGGTGAGGGACACCTGGGACAGGGGAGGGGCCCATGGGACAGGTGAGGGACACCTGGGACAGGTGAGGGGACACAGGGAACACCTGTGACACCTGGGGTGGGGGAAATGTCCTGCTGCCACACTAAGACAAGTGAGGGACACCTGGGGACACCTGGGGACACTTGGGACAGGTGAGGGACACCTGGGACACCTGGGACACGTGGGGGGTGACACATCCTGCTGCCACACCAAGACAGGTGAGGTGACATCTGGGGACAGGGACACCTGGGGACAACTGGGGACACCTGGGGACACCTGGGGACACCTGAGACAGGGGAGGAACTCAGGGGACACAGGGGTTGGGGGAAATGTCCTGCTGCCACACTAAGACAAGTGAGGGACACCTGGGGACACCTGGAACAGATGAGGGGACACAGGGGACACCTGGGGTGGGGTGGGCATGTCCTGCTGCCACACCAAGACAGGTGAGGGACACAGGGACACCTGTGACACCTGTGACAGGGGAGGGACACAGGGGACACCTGGGACAGGGGAGGAACACAGGGGACACATGGGACACGTGGGGGGTGACACATCCTGCTGCCACACCAAGACAGGTGAGGGGACACCTGGGGACACAGGGGACACTTGGGACAGAGGAGGGACAGAGGGGACATCTGGTGACACCTGGGACAGGGGAGGGACACCGGGGGTTGTCCTTGCTGCTGTCACCTGCCGGGTGAGGCACAGGGCACAGGTGGCACCCCGGGGTGTAACCGCTGCCATTGCTGTCCCCACAGGTGTGTGACAGAGCCGGGACCAGCTGGGGACACCCGGGACCCCCCAGGCCCGGCCCTGCTCCCCCCCTCCTCTGCTCCCGTCCTTTTTTGGGCGTTTTCCCCTTTTCCCGGCGTTTTCCTGGGCACGGGCCCAGCCCCGGGTTTGTCCTTGGCCTTTTTGGGTTGTTTTCCCAGGATTTTGGGGTTTTAAACCAACCCCCAACCCCGCCAGGATGGGGCTTTATTTTTCTACAGAGAAAAAAGAACAAAAAAAATCCTCGGCCCCCCAGCTCATTTTTGGGGAGGAATCCCAGCTTTTTATTAATAATAAATGAATTTAAATCCCAGGAAACCTCCTCGGGCTGGAGCTCCAACCTCTGGCACGGCCTTAATTTCCCCCTTAGTCCTTCCTCATAACCAACCCGGAGCTTTTCCCTCGGTTTTGGGGTTGTTTTGGGTTTTTTTTTTTGGTTTGTTTTTTTTAAAGTCATGGTTACTCTCATGTCTTCTGTATATGTTGCACTGAAAGTTAATATTTAATGTTTTAATTTATTTCGCGTGGTTTAAATTAATTTTGATTCCTATAAAGATGTTCTTGTCATCGCCTGGTCTTGGGTTTGTTTTTTTATTTCCCATCCTAATACTGAGTTAGAGTTATTGAAGTGATGTAAAAAAACTTTTTTTTTAACAGAAAATTCGTGGTTTGGGCTTTTTGGGGGGGATATTTGGGAAGGAGATGCTGGATCGCATGGGTGGGAGTGCGGGGGATATTCCCAGGGATGGCTGGGTCCCAATTTCCCACATTTTCATCCCAAATTTTGAAGCCCTTATGCCCCAATAATGGACTCAGCCCCATTTTCCAAGGATTTTATCCCAAATTTTGAAGCCAAATGTCCCAGTGACAGCGCAGCCCCATTTTCCCAGGATTTCATCCCAAATTTTCAATCCTCCATGCCCCAGTTTTCGGTTATGCACCATTTTCCCATGATTTCAGCCCAAATTTTGAAGCCCAATGCCCCAGTGATGAACTCAGCCCTGTTTTCCCAGGATTTCATCCCAAATTTTCAATCCTCCATGCCCCAGTTTTGGGTTCAGCCCCGTTTTCCCAGGATTTCATCCCAAATTTTCAATCTCTGATGCCCCAGTTTTGGGTTCAGCCTCATTTTCCCAGGATTTCATCCCAAATTTTCAATCCCCGATGCCCCAGTTTTCGGTTATGCACCATTTTCCCATGATTTCAGCCCAAATTTTGAAGCCCAATGCCCCAGTAATGAACTCAGCCCCATTTTCCCAGGATTTCATCCCAAATTTTCAATCCCTGATGCCCCAGTTTTGGGTTCAGCCCCATTTTTCCATGTTTTCATGCCAAATTTCCAATCCCCAATAATGAACTCAGCCCCATTTTCCAGGGATTTCATCCCAAATTTTGAAGCCAAATGTCCCAGTCATGGCTCAGCCCCATTTTCCCAGAATTTCAGCCCAAATTTCCAATCCCTGATGCCCTAATGATGGGCTCAGCCCCATTTTCCCAGGATTTCATCACAAATTTCCAATCCTCCATGCCCCAGTTTTGGGTTCAGTCCCATTTTCCCATAATTTCATCCCAAATTTTCAATCCCTGATGCTCCAGTTTTGGGTTATGCACCATTTTCCCATGATTTCAGCCCAAATTTTGAAGCCCAATGCCACAATGATGGTTCAGCCCCATTTTCCCAGGATTTCATCCCAAATTTCCAATCCCCAATGCCCCAGTTTTGGGTTATGCCCCAGTTTTGGGTTCAGCCCCATTTTTCCATGTTTTCATCCCAAATTTTCAATCCCTGATGTCCCAATAATGAACTCAGCCCCATTTTCCCAGGATTTCAGCCCAGATTTCCAATCCCTGATGCCCCAGTTTTGGGCTCAGCCCACCCCATTCTGGGGCATATTTGGGGTGGTTTTGGGGCAATTCCTGGAAGTTTTGGGGTGTTGGGGCAATTCCCATCAGTTTTGGGGTGGTGCTGGGGCAGACTTGGGGCAGTTCCCAGCAGTTTTGGGGTGATTCCTGGTGATTTTGAGGTAATTCCCGGCAGTTTTGGGACCATTCCTGGTGATTTTGGGGCAATTCCCGGCAGTTTTGGGGTGGTTCCTGGAGATTTGGGGACAATCCCCAAGTTTTTGGGTGGGCCAGGATGGTTTTGGGGCAATTCTCAGTGGTTTTGGGGCAAATCCTGGCAGTTTTAGGGCAATCCCAGCGTGTTCGGGTCGCTTTTGGGGTAGGTTTGCAGATCTTTTGGGGCAATTCTCAGTTTTGGGACATTTCCCGGCAGTTTTGGGGGAATCCTCAGCAGTTTTTGGGGTGGGTTTGGGGCAATTCCCATTCTGTTTGGGTTGGTTTGGGGCAATTTTGGGCCCAGATTGGGGCGATTCTCGTCAGGTTGGGGCAATTTTGGGTTTCCCAGCAGTTTTAGGGCCAGTTTGGGGCGACTCCCAGCAGGTTTGGGACAATTTCCCTCAGGTTTGGGGTGCTTTTGGGGCAATTCTCCTCAGTTTTGCAGCAGTTTGGGGTGCTTTTGGTTTCCCAGCAGTTTTGGGGTAGGTTTGGGACAATTCCTGTCAGGTTTGGGGCAATTTTGGGTTTCCCAGCAGTTTTGGGGCAATTTCCAGCAGGTTTGGGGCAATCCCTGGCAGTTTTGGGGTGGGTTTGGGACAATTTCCTTCAGGTTTGGGGCACTTCGGGGGCAATTCTCATCAGTTTTGGGGCGGTTTGGGGCACTTTCGGTTTCCCAGGAGCTTTGGGGCGGATTTGGGATGGTTCCCGGCAGGTTTGGGGCGGTTCCTGTCAGGTTTGGGGCAGGTCTTCGGGCGGTTCCCGGCAGGTCTGGGGCAGGTTTTGGGGCGGGTTTTAGGGCGGGTTTGGGGAGGTTTTATGGCTGTTTCAGGGCGCTTCTAGGGCGGTTCTGGGGTGAATCGGGGCGGGGTTTAGGGCGATTTTAGGGCGGTTTCAGGGCGGATTCTGAGGCGGTTTCAGGGAGGTTTTAGGGCGGTTCTGGGGCAGGTTTTAGGGCGGATTCTGAGGCGGGTTTTAGGGCGGTCTCAGGCAGCTTTCAGGCCGGCCCCAGGCCGGTTTCAGGCCCATTTTAGGGCGGGTTTCAAGGCGGTCTCAGGGCGGGTTTAGGGCCGGTTTCAGGGCCGGTTTCAGGGCGGTCCTAGGGCGGGTTTAGGGCGGTTTCAGGGCCGGTCCCAGGGAGGTTTTAGGGCGGGTTTAGGGCGGGTTTAGGGCGGCTTCAGGGCGGTCCCAACCCGGTCCCAGCCCCGGGCAGGTTTTAGGGCAGTCCCAGGGCGGGTTTTAGGGCCGGTTCAGGGCGGTCCAGGGCGGGTTTTAGGGCGGGCTTAGGGCGGTCCCAGGGCGGGTTTAGGGCGGCCTCAGGGCGGTCCCAGGGCGGGTTTAGGACGGTTTCAGGGCCGGTCCCAGGGCGGTTTTAGGGCGGCCTCAGGGCGGCCTCAGGGCGGGTTTTAGGGCGGGTTTAGGGCTGTTTCAGGGCGGGTTTAGGGCTGTTTCAGGGCGGTCCCAGGGCGGCCCGGCCTTGGCGGGCCCATGGCGGAGGCGGCGCAGGGCCGCGTGCAGGCCGCGGTGGAGAGCGCGGTGCAGGCGCTGGAGCGGGAGCACATCCGCGCCATGCAGGTACCGGGGACACCGGGGGACAGCCGGGGACAGCCGGGGGGACACACCGGGGACACCGGGGAGGGGTCTGCGGGCGTCCCGGGGCTGCTGCTGCACACACACACACGTGGGAGCGCCGGGGCCGGCCCTGAGACCCCCCAATTCACTGAGATCCCCTCATACACACCCTGTGACCGCCCATATACACCCTGTGACCCCCCCAATTCATTGGGACTCCCATAATTCACCAAGATCCCCCCATACACACCCTGAGACCCCCCCAAATTCACTGTGACCCTCCCCATACATACACCCTGAGATCCCCCCCAATTCACTGAGACCCCCACAATGCACCGAGATCCCCTCATACACACCCGGAGACCGCCCCAATTCACTGTGACCCCTCAGTTCACTGAGACCCCCCCCAATTCCCCAAGATACCCCCATACACACCCTGAGAGCTCCCCAATTCACTGAGATCTCCTCATACACACCGTGAGACGCCCCCAATTCACTGAGACCCCCCCAACTCACTGTGCCTGCCTTCAATTGACTATGACCCCCCAATTCACTGTGATCCCCCCCAATTCACTGAGACCCCCTCATACACACCCGGAGACCCCCTCTAATTCACTGAGACCCCCCCAACTCACTGTGTCCGCCTTCAATTGACTGTGACCCCCCCAATTCACTGTGACCCCCCCCAGTTCACTGAGACCCCCTCATACACAGCCGGAGACCCCCTCCAATTCACTGAGACCCCTCCCCAGTTCACTGAGACTCCCCCAATTCACTGTGACCCCCCCCAATTCACTGAGACCCCCCCCCCACGTCCAAATTCCTGCACACCCCCAGGGCACGTCCTGCGTCCCCTAAAAACACCCTGAGCCCCCCATACAGCCCCTGAGCCCCCCACACTGCATGTCCTGTGCCCCATAAATAAATAGGTCATCCCCTGTGTCCCCTAAATACACCCTGTGCCCCCCACAGTCATCTGTGCTCCCCCCACAGTCATTTCCTGTGCTCCCCAATACACCCTGTGCCCCCCTAATTCATCTCCTGTATCCCACAACATCCCCTGTGCTCCAAAACACACCCTGTGCCCCCATACAGCTCCTGAGCCCCCCCACACTGCATGTCCTATGCCCCTAAATAAATAGGTCATCCCCTGTGCCCCCCAAATACACCCTGTGCCCCCATAGTTCATCCCCTGTGCCCCCCAACATTTTCTGTGTACCCTAAATACACCCTGTGCCCCTCAGCACAACCCTGTGCCCCCCAGATCATCCTCCTTGCCCCCCAACACACCCTGTGCCCCAAAACACACCCTGTGACTCCTAAATACACCCCAAGCCCCTCCCAGTTCATCTCCTGTGCCCCCAAAATACACCCTATGCCCCCTCAGTTCATCCTCTGTGCCCCAAAACACATCCTGTACCCCCCAATACACACTGAGCCCCCCCAGTTCATCTCCTGTGCCCCCCAACATTCCCTGTGCCCCAAAACACACCCTGTGCCCCAAAACACACTCTGTGCCTCCTAAAGTCACCTCAAGCCCCCCCAGTTCATCTCCTGTGCCCTCTAAATACACCCTGTGCCCCCTCAGTTCATCTCCTGTGCCCCCCAACATTCTCTGTGCCCCAAAACACACCCCATGCCCCCCCACAGTCATTCCCTCTGCCCCCCAACACACCCTGTGCCCCCCAACATTCCCTGTGCCCCCTAAATACACCCCGAGTGCCCCCAGTTCATCTCCTATGCCCCCCACACTCTGTGCTCCCCAGCTGCTCTCACAAAGGTGTGGAACCCCCAGGCCAACCCCCACTGACCCCTTGTCCCCCATGGCCCCCCAGCTGACCCCCCTTCCCCCCACAGCCCTGGGGGTGTCCCTTCTCCAGAGTGTCCCCCACTGTCTCCCCTTCCCCGCTGTGTCCTTGGGAGTGTCCCCCACTCACACCCCCCACCCTGTCCCCCAGGCTGACCCTCCCTCCCCTCCATGTCCCCAGGGTGCCCCCCAACCCCCGTGTCCCCAGGGTATCCCCCTTTGACACCCCCCGTGTCCCCAGGGTGTCCCCCTCTGATGCCCCATACCGTGACCCCAGGGTGTCCCCCTCTGACACTCCCAGTGTCCCCAGGGTGTCCCTCTGATCCCCTGCATGATCCCAGAGTGCCCCTTGGACGCCGGTGTCCCCAGGGTGTCCCCTGTCACCCCCCATCCCATGATCCCAGGGTGTCCCCTCTGAGCCCCATGTCCCATTAACCTCCTGTTCCCCAGGGTGCCTTGTGTCCCCAGGGTGCGCCCCAACGCCCCTGTCCCCAGGCTGCCCTGTGACTCCCCTGTCCCCAGGGTACCCTGTGACCCTCCTGTCCCCCATGTCCCCAGGCTGCCCTGTGACCCCTGTGTCCCCTGAGACCCCTATGTCCCTGTCCCCCCTGTGTCCCTGTCCCCCCTGTCCCCAGGCTGCCCTGTGACCCCCCTTTCCCGCCATGTCCCCAGAGTGCCCTGTGACCTCCGTGTCCCCAGTGTCCCTGTGACCCTGTCCCCCATGTCCCCAGGGTGCCCTGTGACCCTGTCCCCAGGGTGCTTTGTGACGCCCCCCCATCCCCCGTGTCCCCAATGTCCCTGTAACCCCTGTGTCCCTGTGACCATATCCGCAGTGTCCCTGTGACCCTGTCCCTGTGACCCCTGTGTCGCTGTGACCCTGTCCCTATGTCCCCAGAGTCCCTGTGATCCCCATGTCCCTAGCATCCCTGTGACCCTGTCCCGGTGTCCCGGTGTCCCGGTGTCCCAGTGACGGTGTCCCCATGTCCCCAGGGCGCCATGTTCCGCTGCAGCGCGCGGTGCTGCGAGGACGCCGCGGCCTCGATGCAGGAGGTGCAGCACTGCATCGAGCGCTGCCACGCGCCCCTGGCCCGCGCCCAGGCCATCGTCACCGCCGAGCTGGAGCACTTCCAGGTGAGCTCCAGGACCCCTGGGGACAGCACCGGGACCCTGGGCACGACCTGAGCCCCCAGTCCCTGCATGTCCTGTGCCCCTAAATGCCCCCTGTGCCCCCTCAATCCATTCCCTGTGCCCCCAATCCATTCCCTGTGCCCCCAATCCATTCCATGTACTCCCCAATCCATTCCCTGTGCCCCTCAATCCACTCCCTGTGCCCCCCAATCCATTCCCTGTGCCCCCCAATCCATTCCCTGTGCCCCTCAATCCATTCCCTGTGCCCCTAAATGCCCCCTGTGCCCCCAATCCATTCCATGTGCCCCCCAATCCATTCCATGTGCCCCTAAATGCCCCCTGTGCCCCCCCAATCCATTCCCTGTGCCCCTCAATCCATTCCATGTGCCCCTCAATCCATTCCCTGTGCCCCTAAATGCACCCTGTGCCCCCAATCCATTTTCTGTACCCCTAAATGCCCCCTGTGCCCCCAATCCATGCCCTGTGCCCGCTAAATGCACCCTGTGCCCCAAATCCATTTTCTGTGCCCCTAAATGCACCCTGTGGCCCCTAAACACACCCTGTGCACCCTAAACACATTCTGTGCCCCCTAAACACACCCTGTGCACCCCAATCCATTCTCTGTGCCCCCTAAATGCACCCTGTGCTCCCAATCCATTTTCTATGTCACTAAATGCACCCTGTGCTCCCCAGTGCATTCCCTGTGTCCCACACACACACAACCCTTGTACCCCCCACCCCCCCAGTCCGTCCCTGACCCCCCCTATGTGCCCCCTAGCCCTCACTGACCCCCTCCATTCCAGCTGCCCCCCCAGGTCCCTGCTGACCCCCCCATTCCTGCTGCCCACTCCCGTTCCTGCTGACCCCCCATTCCCACTGCCCCCCATCCCTGCTGTTCCCCTAATCCATTCCCTGCCCCCCAGTCCTGCTGAACCCCCAATCCTGCTGATCCCCCAGTCCCTGCTGTTCCCTTGATCCATCCCCTGCCCCCATCCATGCTGCCCTGCTAACCCATCCCCTCTGCTCCCATTCCCACTGCCCCCCCAGTCCCACTGTCCCCACAGTCCCACTGACCCCCTAACCCATCCCCTGCCCCCATCCCCTGTCCCCTGTGTCCCCTGTGTCCCCGCTGACCGCTGTGTCCCCAGGACCGCCTGAGCCGCTGCTCACTGCAGTGCTCGGACCAGGCCAAGGACGCGCTGGACTCGGGGGGCTCGGAGCCGCGCGTGCGGGGCCAGCTGGACGCCTGCCTGGCCACCTGCGGGGACCAGCACCTGCGCCTCGTGCCCGCCATGGCCAAGAAGATGCGGGACGGGCTGGCCGGCATCCAGCAGTGACAGCGGGGACACCCCCGGGGACAGCCCGGGGACAGCCCCGAGCAAGCGCTCATTAAAGGCACCTCCCACCGAGAGCGGGTGCTGCGGGGGGAACCGGGGAACCGGGGGTGGTGGGGGGCACTGGGGGGCTCTGAGGGGTGATGGGGGACACTGGGAGTGGTGGAGGACAATAGGGGGGCTCTGGGGGTGGTGGGGGACTCTGAGGGGTGATGGCGGGCAATAGGGGGGCACTGGGAGGTGATGGGGACAATAGGGGGGCTCTGAGGGGTGATGAGGGACAATAGGGGGCCTTTGAGGGGTGATGGGGGACACTGGGGATGATGGGGGGCAGTAGGGGGAGGTCTGAGCGTGGTGGGGGACAGTAGGGGGGCACTGGGAGTGGTGGAGACACTGGGGGTGATGGGTGGGTGATGGAAGGTGATGGGGGGCACTGGGAAGGTGATGGGGGCACTGGGGGAACTGGGGGCCACTGAAGAGTGATGGGGGAGAATTGGGGGCACTGGGGGTGATGGGGGGCACTGGTGTGGTAATGGGGGGCACTAGAGGGGCTTTGAGGAGATGATGGGGGACACTGGGGTGATAGGGTGGGCAGTGGAGGGTGATGGGGGCACTGGGAAGGTGATGCAGGGCAATGAGGGGACACTGGGGATGATGGGGGCACTGGTGTGACAATGGGGGGCACTAGGGGGGTACTGGGGATGACGGGGGCTCTGCGGTGAGTGCTGAGGGGACACTGCAGCTAAGGGGGGGTGATGGGGGCACAGTGGGGGGAGCCCCATGTGGGTGCAGGTGTGGGGTGAGCCAGGGCTGTGCTGTGCAAGGCTTGGGGTGTGCCCAGGGTGTGTGTGCAAGGGACAGGGTGACACTTGTGCGTGTGCAACACACGTGGTAACCCCGTGTGTGTGTGGGGTGTGCGGGGTCCCTGTGCTAGCCAGGGTGAGGTGAGCCTGGGCCATGCACAGCTATACGCACATGGACATGCTGAAACACGTGTGCACACATGGACACACTCACACGTGCACGCACGCACAACACCCGATGGCGGCCATGCCGCCGTACCTCCCCCTGTAGCCGCGCGTCTCCCACACCGCCCCCTGCTTTTCCCCCCACGACCCCCGCTACCTTTCCTGGGCTGCGCCGCTACTCGGGTGAATGTGGTAGTGCGCCGCGAGCTGCCATTGGCTGCCGGGGAGGCGCGTGCGGTTGCCATTGGCTGGGGCGGGGAGACGCACGGCGCGCTGACGTCAGAGAGCGGCGGGGTCAAGAGGTGGAATCGATTGGGGGCCACAGGGTGAATTTAGGGGCACAGGGAATGGATTGGGGGGCACAGAGTGAACTTAGGGGGCACAGGGAATGGATTGGGGGCACGGGGAATGGATTGGGGGGCACAGAGTGGATTTAGGGGCACAGGGAATGGATTGGGGGGCACAGAGTGAATTTAGGGGGCACAGGGAATGGATTGGGGGCACAGGGAATGGATTGGGGGGCACAGAGTGGATTTAGGGGCACAGGGAATGGATTGGGGGGCACAGAGTGAATTTAGGGGGCACAGGGAATTGATTGGGGGCACAGGGAATGGATTGGGGGACACAGAGTGAATTTAGGGGGCACAGGGAATGGATTGGGGGGCACAATGAATTTAGGGGCACAGGGAATGGATTGGGGGGCACAGAGTGAATTTGGGGGCACAGGGAATGGATTGGGGGGCACAGTGAATTTAGGGGGCACAGGGAATGGATTGGGGGGCACAGAGTGAATTTAGGGGGCACAGGGAATGGATTGGGGGGCACAATGAATTTAGGGGCACAGGGAATGGATTGGGGGGCACAGTGTCTTTAGGATGCACAGAGTTTGTTTATGGGGCACAGGACATGCAGGGATTGGGGGCTCAGGTCCTGCCCAGGGTCCCGGTGCTGTCCCCCGGGGGAATCCCGGTTCCTGTGCTCACCTGGAAGTCCCCGAGCTCGGTGGTGAACGATGGCCACTGCTGCGCTGCACCTCCTGCGTGCATAAAGGAGTTCAAATCGAGGCGTTTGAATTGAAGGAGTTTAAAATTAATAGCTAGAAAAATGAAAAAATTGAAAGTAAAGTCGCGGTGAAAAGGGACACGTGGGCATAGGGAACAAGACACCGGGGTGGGGGAATAAAGTTTATAAAATACAGGGAGTAAAAGATTACTAAAATAATTTAAATAAATTAATTAAAATTTATTAATTAAAGGAATTTAAAATGAAGGATTTAAAAATGAAAGAATCAAAAGTGAAGGGTTTAAAAGCAGGGTGGAAAGGTTTGTGTGAGGGCCGGGAACAGAGGCTTTGGGGTGGGGGGAAATAAAAATAAAGGAGTTAAAATTTTTAAGGTAGCTAAAAATAACGGCGTTTAAACAAAAGGAATTTTAAAACAAAGGTGTTAAATATAATGTGGAAAACAAAAGTTCACTCTTAGAATTATTTTCAAAAGTTTAATAAGGGAATAAAAAAGGACAATGTCCAGTGCTGGGGTGTTCCTGGCTATCAGCCAGTGAACACACCTGTACATTAAGGCAGTGTTATCTACATACTGTTATGTATATATTCATAAGTTTCATGCATTATTCAAACATTCTTGGTAGCTTTTGATGTTGTTTTGGTTTTCCACTCTTGACTTATCTGCATGACATCCTGCAGATCAGGTCAATATATTTTATTCCTTCTTGTGGCTTCATCCTGTTGTTTCACACTTCCCTGATTATGAGGAATTAACAACTTCTTCTCTAATTCTCTGATGCTCTGGTTTGTTATCACTTAGGTCAGTCAGCAGATGTGGGAAACAATTTAATTGCTTTATACAATTTTCTCAGTTACCTAGAAGTATTTTAACATTTTATATTTTGCTAAAGCCTACAGTACAATGCATTCATCACACTATTATTTTTATAAGCCATAAGGTGTATACATCAACATAATACATTAATCACACCACTATTTCCATGGGCTATAGGGTGCATACTTAAAATGGGAAATTAGGTTATATTAGCAAGCAGCTGAAAGGGGTTATAAATTGTGCTGTACTTAAATAACAACACGTAAAGACTAATACACAAATGTGAAAGCCAATATCATAGGGTCATTTTTAACGACGTTTAATTACCAATAGGGGAGTAAAAGTAAAGGGATTAAAAGTAAAGGGATTAAACTAAAGGGATTAAAAGCAAAAATTAAATATATATATATATATTAAAAGTAATAGAATTAAAAAGTGAAAAGGTATATGTGGGCACCGAGAAAGGGGGCGGGGAAATAATAATAAAGTAATTAAAGGAAGTAGAAGAAAGGACTTTGGAATTCCAGATAAAATAATTTGAGGGACGCAAAAGGTCCATGCGCCGCCCGGGGATCGAAGCGGGGTCGCGCTCCTGCCCGCCCATCGCCCTCTGCCTTTCTCCGCCGCCATGCCGGGCCTCCGCCGCCTCCTGCCGCTGCTGCTGCTGCTCCCCGCGCTCTGCCCGCCCGCCCTCAGCCGCCAGCATGGGCCCGCAAAGATCGGTGCGCTACACGGGGACATGGCCACGGCTGAGGAGGCGTTGTGGGAAAGAGGGCGGCTCTCAGGGACGGCCACTGGCAGGGGGAAAGATGAGGGGGGGATCTCTTAAGGACATCTGGCCGAGGGGATATCGGCCGGTGTCCCTTGAACGGATCTGCGGGGGGGAACTGGCAGGGGATCTATGAGGGGCGGGGGGTGCCCCTGGGATCCTTTCAGGGGATCCGTGAGGAACCTGTGAGGGGAGGATCCTTTAAGGGCCTAGCGAGGATCTGTCATGGGAGGCCCGTGAGGGGATCTCTGTGGGTCAGGGAGTTTGGCGGGGGCTGTCCCTTGAGGGATGTGAAGTTAGGGGGGACCCGTGAGGGATCTGTGAGGGTCAGGGGGATGTGAGGGGATCCTTTGAGGGGATCTCTGGGGAAGGTGCAATGAGGGAACCCCTCAAGGTCCCTGAAGGTCAGAGGGGCCATGAGGGGGCTTTTGCGGGGCAGGACATGTGAGGGGGTTGTCCCTTGACGGATCTGAAGTTGGAAGACCCGTGAGGCATCTGTGATGGTCAGAGGGGGATCCTTTGAGGGGATCTGTGAGGAAGGTGTGAGGGGAGGATCCTTTAAGGGAACTTGAGGGGATCTATGTGGGTCAGGGAGTATGGGGGTGGGTCTGTGAGGGTCAGGAAGGTGTTTCAAAGGCATCCTTTAAAGGGTTCTGTGAGGAAAGTGTGAGGGGAGGATCCTTTAAGGGACCTTAGGGGATCTGTCATGGGAGGCCCTTGAGGGGATCTCTAGGGATCAGGGAGTATGGGGGGGTGGTATCCCTTGAGGGATCTGAAATGGGGGAACCTGTTAGGGATCTGTGAGGGTCAGGGGAGTGTGAGGGGGATCCTTTGAGGGGATCTGTAAGGAAAGTGTGACGGGAGGATCCTTTAAGGGACCTTGAGGGGATCTGTCATAGGAGGGCTGTGAGGGGATCTCTGGGGATCAGGGAGTATGGGGGTGGGAGTGTGTCCCTTGAGGGATGTGAAATGGGGGGACCCGTGAGGGATCTGTGAGGGTCAGGAGGGTGTGAGGGGATCCTTTGAGGGGATCTGTGAGGAAGGAGTGATGAGTGCGCCCCTTCAAGGTTCCTGCAGGTCGGGGAGGGAACTTTGAGGGGCAGGGGATATGAGGGGATATGAGGGGCAGTCTCTTGAGGGGATCTGTGGGTCAGGGCCCATGAGGGTCAGAGAGGTGTGAGGGGATCCTTTGAGGGGATCTGTGAGGAAGGTGTGATGGGGAACCCCTCAATGATCCCGAAGGTCTCTGGAGGAGCCCCTGAGGGGATCTTGGAGGGGCAGGGGATATGAGGGGGGGTCTTTTGAGGGGATCGGGGCAGAGGGGCTGAAGGGATCTGTGAGGGGGTTCCCTTGAGGGGATCTGTCAGTGGGGGCCCGTGAGGGATCTGTGAGGGTCAGGGGAGTGTGAGGGGGATCCTTTGAGGGGATCTGTAAGGAAAGTATGAGGGGAGGATCCTTTAAGGGACCTTGAGGCAATCTGTCATAGGAGGGCTGTGAGGGAATCTCTGGGGATCAGGGAGTATGGGGGGGGGTGTCCCTTGAGGGATCTGAAATGGGGGGACCCGTGAGGGATCTGTGAGGAAGGAGTGATGAGTGCGACCCTTCAAGGTCCCTGAGGGGCAGGGGATATGAGGGGCAGTCTCTTGAGGGGATCTGTCAGTCGGGGCCCGTGAGGGATCTGTGGAGGGGGTTCCCTTGAGGGGATCTGTCATGGGAGGCCCCTGAGGGATCTGTGAGGGGCAGAGGCTCTGCAGTGGGGGCTCGCGGGGCTGTGGAGTGACCGCGCCGCTTTCTCGCAGCCGTGGTGGGCGGCGGGATCGGCGGCTCGGCCGCCGCCTATTTCCTGCGGCAGAAGTTCGGCCGCAGCGTGCAGCTGCACGTGCTGGAGAAGGCGGCGCTGGGCGGGCGGCTGCACACGCTGGACGTGGAGGGCGCCGCCTATGAGGCGGGGGGGTCTGTGATCCACCCGCTCAACCTGCACATGAAGCACTTTGTCAAGGAGCTGGGTGAGCATGGACCCACCACCCTGGTGTCTCCTGGTCCCAAAATTGTCCCTCCGTCCCAAAATTATCCCCTGGGGTGCTGTGGGTGCCATCCTGAATTACCTTTTTCCATTCTTTTCCCAAAGGCCTCTCAGACACCCCATTCCAGGGCAGCCCTGCGGGCTTTTACAATGGGGAGGAATTTGTGTTTGAGGAGAGCAGCTGGTCCTTTGCCAACCTCCCCAAGCTGCTCTGGCACTACGGCCTCAACCCCCTGCGAATGTCCACATGGGTGGAGGACATCATGGACAAGTTCATGAGGTGGGTCAGGGCACTGAGGGGGAAAAAGCAGGAAAGGACCTTAAAAAAACCTCATTCTAAGGGCAGGGACACCTTCCACCATCCCAGGTTGCTCCAAGCTCCATCCAGCCTGGCCTTGGACACTTCCAGGAGCAGCCACAGCTTCTCTGGGAAGACTCTGCCAGGGCCTCTCCACCCTCATAAAAACCCCCAATATCCAACCTAAACCTCCCCTCTTTGTCCTGCCCCTCCAGGCCCTTGTCCTGCTGCTCCCACAAAGCCACCCCACGAGATCCCCTGCAGCTCCCAGGGCCACAGAGCTTGTTAACAGAGACAATTTCTTGTGTGCAATTAAAGGATCTACCGATACCAGATGCACGACTACGCCTTCAGCAGCAACGAGCGCCTGCTCCATGCCCTGGGAGGCAACGACTTCCTCCAGCTGCTCAACCAGACCATCGACGAGGCCATGCAGAAAGCAGGATTCTCCCAGAAATTCATCAACGAGGTGGTTGCTCCAGCCATGAGGTTTACCTATGGCCAAGGGGCCACTGTCAATGGCTTTGTAGGTGAGTGTTTGGAGGCAGCCTCCCACCCTGGGTGTTGAGGTTCCTGCTCCCTGGGCTCCAAGCTTTGTGTCCCAAATGGATGTTGATCCCTGTATTGGTTTAGCATGAATGGTAAAAAAAACCAATTAGTGATCTTCTTTAAATCTGACAGCCAGATTAGCCAATTAGGTACAAGTGTACACCTCTGGGACACACAGCTGAAATACAGGAAGACTTTGGGAGGTGCTCACCAATACAATCCCCCCCCATTTTTCAATTTGTTCTTCCTGTGTTTCCTTGCTCTGATAGCCATGGTTGCCTTGCAGGTGCTGTGTCGCTGGCCTGGATACAGCCAGGCCTTTGGTCTGTGAAAGGAGGGAACCAGCTTGTCTGCTCTGGCCTCATCTACTCCTCCAAGGCCGAGGTTATCCCAGGAACAGTCGTGTCCATAGAGCCAAAAACCAGACCTGGGCGCAGCGGTGAGTGGGGTTGGAATTCCCTTCAGTGGGGAGAGCACAGTGACACTGGAGACCAACCTTGGCCCCTTGGGGGTTTCAGAATGAAAATTCCTGCCTGTGAGGGTGGGTAGGGGCTGGGATGGAATTCCCAGAGAAGCTGTGGCTGCTCCTGGATCCCTGGAAATGTCCAAGGCCATGTTGGATGGGGCGTGGAGGAAGGTGTCCCTGCCGTGGAACTGGATGGGCTTTAAGATCCCTTCCAATCCAAACCATTCCACACTTCCCTGAAAACAGGGCTCCAAACACAGCTGTCCAAATTACAAACCCAAATGTGGTGGCATTCTGAAATGCCAGGGACACTCGGGGTTCCCTCCCAGCACGGATCAGGATAACGGAGCTGTTCTCCACAGGGGACCCGGTGAAGCTCTACGAGGTCACCTACAACACGTCCTCGGGGCTGACAGGGGACACCTACGACATCGTCCTCATCGCGGCCCCACTCGGCCGCAAGATGGCCGACATCACCTTCCGCAACTTCGACCCTCCCATCCCGGAATTCCCAAATCCCTTCCAACAGATCTTCACTACCTTGGTGCATGGGCGCGTGAACACCTCCTTCTTTGGCTACCATGACCCCGAGTCTTTTAACTTCAGGGCCATTTTCACCACGGATAATCCTAAAATGTTCTTCAACAGCCTGAACGTGGAGTCCCCCATGGGGGACAAGGGCGGGAAGCTGCCGCTGCAGTCAGCTGTCTGGAAGGTGTTTTCCAATGAGGAGCTCACCAAGGAGCAGCTCAATCTGCTCTTCTCCTCCTACGACTCGGTGAAGGTGAGGCCGTGGCTGGCGTATCCCGAGTACAGCGCCCCCGAGAAGTTTCCTCCCATCATCCTGCACGAGCAGCTCTACTACCTGAACGGGCTGGAGCGCGCGGCCAGCGCCATGGAGATGAGCGCCATCGCCGCCCGCAACGCCGCCCTGCTCGCCTTCCACCGCTGGCACGGCCACAGCGCCAGCCTCGACCAGGAGGACCTGCACGAGAAGCTCAAAACGGAGCTCTGAGAGCCCCCTGGGGCTTAATTAACACTAATGAACTCTGTGCGTCACCCCTCTGAGGAGGTGTTTCATGGGATTGTGGGATCCTTAATGCTGGAAGAATTTCAAGATGTTCAAGGCCTTCAGGATCATCAAGACCTTCAAGGTCATCAAGCACTTCATGATCTTCAAGACCTTCAGGATCATCAAGACCTTCAAGATCAAGACCTTCAAGACAGCCAATTAACAGCTAAGTAATTAATAGAAATTCACTCTGTGTTTTGCCCCTCCAAGGAGGTGTTTCATAGGGTCATGGGATTCTTAAAGTTCAAAGATTTTCAAAATGATCAAGACCTTCAAGGTCAAGATCTTCAAGATCTTTAAGATGATCAAGGCCTCCAAGACCATCAAGACTTTCAAGTTTAACACCTTCAAGGCAGCCAATTAACAGCCAAGTAATTAACACCAATGAACTCTGTGCTTTGCCCCACCAAGGAGGTGTTTTATATGATCATGGGATCCTTAAAGTTCAAAGACTTTCAAGATCATCAAGATCTTCAAGTTCTTCAAGACCATCATGACCTTCAAGATCTTCAAGGCCGTCAAGACCCTCAAGACTGTCAAGACCTTTAAGAGGGCATAATTAACATTAATGAACTCTCTGCTTTGCCCCTCCAAAGAGGTGTTTCATACGATCATAGGATCCCTAAGGCTGGAAGATATTCAAGACATTGAAGGTTTTCCAGACCCTCAAGATCATCAAGGCCTTCAAGAACATCAAAACCTTCAAGGCCTTCAAAATCTTTAAGATCATCAAAACCTTCAAGAACTTCAGGATCTTCAATCCCTTCAAGATCATCAAGATCTTCAAGATGCCGTAATTAACAGTAATGCACTCAGTGCTTCACCTCTCCAAGCTGTTTCATGGGATCATGGGAACTTACGGGTTGGAAGAGCTTCAAGAACTTCAAGACCAGCAATATCATCAAGACCTTCAAGAACATCAAAATTTTCAAGAGCGTCAAGATCTTTGAGATCATCACAACCCTCAAGGTCATCAAGACCTTCAAGCCCAACCATCAACCCAACCACATTCACCGTTAACGATGTCCTCAAGTGCCGCGTCCGTGCGTTGTTTGGTCACTTCCAGGGATGGTGACTCCACCACCCACCTAGGCTGGACAACCCTTCCTCCCATGACAAAACCCTGCCCAGTTTCCCACCTGAGGTGGGGGAATTCATTCCAAGTGCCACAGTGACCCCAAAAGTGCCTCCAGCTGGGAACACCGACATCCCCACTGTCCATGCCTCTGCCCCAACTGTTCCAGAGGCTCTGCCAAGGAATTCTTCCTCAGGCTGGAAACTGGGGGAGTGGGGCACTGGGAGCTGCCAAAATGGGTGGGAAAGAGGAAAAACCACCAATATCCATGGCTGTGGTGGGGTGGGAGGGAGTTAATATAGAATTTTAAACACCTCAGCATCTTTAAGGAGAAAAGCACCAAAAATAGCACAAAGTTAACAGCCACTTCAATAAATTAAAGGTTTCCATGAGTTTTCCCAAAATTGGGAGCAGAATTAATGCCCAGCTGCCAGAAACTGATGCGAGGAAGGCTTGAGTTAGATCAACCATTACAAAATTGATTTAATAACAAAACCAAAATAATTTTACACTCGTGGGCGGTGTCTTGGAGGAGGGAACGGAGCCGGTGGGTCGGGATTTGGGGTTTGCCAGGGGTTCATACTCGTTCCAAAGCTTCCAGCATGATGATGCTGTTCCCTCGGATCACCTGGAAGGGGAAGGTGAGAGCTGTTGCCTCCGATCTAAGGGTTCCTTCCTATCAGTTTATTTCCCAAAAATCCTTGAAAATTCAGCTGGAATTTCCCCACAAGGATGAAAATGGACTGATTTTAATGCTAAATCCCCAAGGATCACAGATTCCCAAAATTCCTGAGGGTGGAAAAGACCTCTTGGATCATCGAGTCCAACCTTGTCCCCAGCCCAGAGCACTGAGTGCCACAGCCAGGAATTTCTTGGATGGGCACTCTTGAGTCTCCCTGGGCAGTTCCAAGACCTGAGCCCCGTTTCCATGGGGAAATTCCTGCTGCTGTCCACCCTGAGCCTCCCCTGGCCCAGCCTGAGGCCGTTCCCTCTCCTTGTGTCCCTGGGAGCAGAGCCCAACCCCCCCGGCTGTCCCCTCCTGTCAGGAGTTGTGCAGAGCCACGAGGACCCCCTGAGCCTCCTTTTCTCCAGGCTGAGCCTTTTCCCAGCTCCCTCAGCCCCTCCTGGGGCTCCAAACCCTTTTCCTGTCCCTTTCCCAGTAGATCCATGTCTCTTCCACCTTGGTGCCACCCATAAATTCACTGGGGGTGCCCTTGATCCCCTTGCCAGATCATAGATAAAGGTATTGAACGGGGCTGGATGCAATCCTGAACCTTGGAGACATCACTAATGCCTGGCCCTGAGCTGTTTGGGCCCATTCCCATCAATGCTTGGGTCCATCAATCCATCCATCCATCCATCCATCCTTGTCCATTCATCCATCTGTCCATCCATCATCCATCCATCCATCCATCCCTGTCTGTCTCTCCAGGTGTTTCCAGCCAAGATTTCACCTGAGAAGAAGCACCCAAAGCTCTGCTGAACTCCCAGCTGACACATCCCAAACCTGTCCCTCCCCAAATCTCCAGCTCATTCCACACTCGGCACCACCAGTGCTCCCAGTGGCACTCACCACCATGCTCCCAGTGCTCCCAGTACACTCCCCACCATGCTCCCAGTGCCCCCAATACACTCACCACCATGCTCCCAGTTCTCCCAGTGCTCCCAGTACACTCACCACCATGCCGATGTTGTTCTGCTGCCCGCCCGGCGCCATCTCCACGCACTCGTCGATCACCAGGTTCATGAAGGGGTCGAAGCCCCGCAGGATTCCCTGCACGTGCCGGCCGCCGTTCAGCTTCACTACGGGGAGCCCGGCAGGTTAGGGATGGAAAATTCCCAAAATTCCCAAATTTCGGAGGGGTTTCCCCCAGATCTGCGGCTTGGAAGGAGCAGGACCCGCAGAGGGGGTGAATGGGAAGGATTAAACACAACCCATTAATGAGACAGGGAAAAGGGGGAAATAGCGAATTTTCGATTTATATTAGTTAAACTAATGAATTACGGTTTAAATGAGTGAATTAGTATTTTAATTAATGAGCTGTGAGACCTGATGTCAGTCAGGGTGTGCTGCAGGGTGCCAGCAGCCGGGACCCCCTCCCTGGGTACCGTGAGGGGTGGGCGGGGGCCCCCAAACCGGGCAGGGGGCTCAGGAATCCCCCAGAGCGGGGTCCTGAGGGGGAAGGGGGCTCTGGAGGGTCCCCAAAGCGGGTGGGGGACTCAGGAATATCCCACAGCGGGGTCCTGAGAGGGAAGGGGGCTCTGGAGGGTCCCCAAAGCGGGTGGGGGACTCAGGAATATCCCACAGCGGGGGCCATGAGGGGGAAGCGGGGCTCTGGAGGGTCCCCAAAGGGGGCGGGGGTTCAGGAATTCTCCCCAGCGCGGGTCATGAAGAGGAAGGAGAGCTCTGGAGGGTCTTAAAACCGGGCGGGGACCCTGAGGGGGAAGCGGGGCTCTGGAGGGTTCCCAAGCCCCCAGCCGAGCGTTGTCGGGGGCCGCGGGGCGGGTCTCCAACAGCGGGGGTCGTGAAGGGGATCGGGGCGGGCGGGGGTCCCCGGGAACCGCGACGGGGATCGGGGTGGGATCAGTCCCAGAACTCACACGACAGCTTCTTGTCCATGAACCTGCAACGAGACAGCCCCGGGTCAGCACGGGTGGGTGGGGATGGGGCAAGAGATTCCCCCCCCATTATTCCCTCATGACACCGGGGCGAACCGCGGCCCCCGCGCCGCCATGACACCGGGGGCCCGCGGTGCACGCCGGGACACCGGCAAGGGCCGGACCGCGCCGTTCCGGTCCCCGCTTCCCCCCACACCCTCCCCGGCTCCCCTCTACCCCGGCCGAGCCCCAGCCCAGCCCCGGCGCCCCCAGACCCACTTTTTCAGCTCGGGCGGGTGCGCTTTGCTCATGGCGCCCGCAGCCCCCGGCCCGTCTCTGCCGCTCGCCGCGCTCTGACGTCAGCGCGCCGTGCGTCTCCCTGCGCCGGCCAATGGCGGCCCCGCGCGCCTTCCCGCCGCTTCCCCGCGCACCGCCCCGGCAGCCAATGGCGGCCCGCGGCGCTACCGCACTCACCCGAGTAGCGGCGCAGCCCGGGGAAGGCAGCGGGGTGGTAGGGGGAGAAAGCAGGGGGCGGTGTGGGAGATGCGCGGCTACAGGGGGAGGTACGGCGGCATGGCCGCCATCGTGTGCGGTGCGTCTGTGCACGTGTTGTGTGTGTCCATGTGTGCGCACGTGTGTGTGTGTGTGTGTGTGTGTGAGAGTATGTCCACATATGCACATGTGTGTGTGCGTGTCCATGTGTGCATACGTGTGTCCACATGTGCACACGTGTGTGTCCATGTCCATGACCACGTGTGCACACGTGTGTGTCCGTGTGTGTCCATATGTGTCCACGTGTGAGTGTGTGTCCAGATGTGCACACGTGTGTGTCTGTGTCCATGTCCATGTGTGCAGATGTGTGAGTGTTCGAGCAATGTGTCCACGTGTGCACACGTGTGTGCACAGCGCAGCCCTGGCTCACCCCACACCTGCCCCCGCAGAAGGGCTCCCCCCACTGTGCCCCCATCACCCCCAGTGCCCCCCATTATTACCCCATCATGCCCCCAGTGCCCCCATTATCCCCACTGCCCCCATCACCTGCAGTGTCCCCTTACCACCCACCTGATCAGCCCTAATGCCCCCTGGTTCCCCCAGTGCCGCCAGTTCCCTTAGTGCCCTGCATCACCTTCCCAGTGCCCTCCATCACCCTTCATTGCCCACCTCATCACCCCCAGTGGCCCCCATTAACCCCCCGAGCCCCTCTAGTACCCCCCATTACCACCCCAGTGCCCCCCATCACCCCAGTGCCCCCCAGTTCTCCCCCATCACTCCCAGTGCCCCCAAGTTCTCCCCCATCACCCCCAGTGCCCCCCCAGTCCCCATTCCCTGCAGCCAGGTCCCTGTGTCTCTCAGTGCCCTCTCCCCCAGTGATGTTTCCTTTCTATCGAGCTCAGGTCAGGGCCACTTCTCACTGTGAGGCCTCCGCCCCACTGATGGCCCTCACAAGGGGGCACATAGGGGCACAGGGAATGGATTGGGGGGCACAGGGGGCATTGAGGGGGCATAGAGGATGGATTGGGGGGCACAGGGATTGCACTGGGAGGCACAGGGTGTGCTTAGGAGGCACAGGGGGCATTTATGGGGCACAGGGGATGGATAGGGGGGCACAGGGGGCATTTATGGGGCACAGGGGATGGATAGGGGGGCACAGGGGGCATTTAGGGGGCACAGGGGATGGATAGGGGGGCACAGGGGGCATTTAGGGGGCACAGGGGATGGATAGGGGGGCACAGGGGGCGTTTAGGGGCCACAGGGAATCCACTGGGGGGCACAGAGTATATTAAGGAGCACAGGGAATGGATAAGGGGGCACAGGGTGCATTTAGGGGATACCGGGAATGGACTGAGGGGCACAGCGTGTGTTTGGGGGGCACAGGGTGCATTTAGGGGGCACAGGGAATGGATCAGGGGGCACAGGGTGTGTTTAGGGGGCACAGGGGATGGATTGGAGGGCTCAGAGATGGGCTGGGGGTGGCAGGAGGGGCTTGATTCGCCCCGGTGTCATGAGGGGATAACGGGGAGGGTCTCTTGCCCCATCCCCACCCACCCGTGCTGACCTGGGGCTGCCTCGTTGCAGGTTCATGGACAAGAAGCTGTCGTTTGAGTTCTGGGACTGATCCCACCCCGATCCCCCTAGCAGTGCCTGGGGACCCCCACGGTCATCAACGAGTCTGAGATGGCACCAGAACAACATCGGCATGGTGGGGAGTGCACTGGGGGAGCAGTGATGAGTGCACTGGGAGCACTGGTGGTGAGTGCACTGGGAGCACTGGGAGCACTGGTGGTGAGTTGTGGCGCCCCAGCAGAACTTGCCACTAGGGGATTTGTTGATATAAGAGAAATGCTTTTATCATTGGTGAGTAGGGCTTCTCTCCTATGGATCCCTGCAGCAACATGTCAATATCTTTTAGGTTGTTCCTCTATTGATTCATTTAGTTGATGTAAGTTTGTCACCCTGGTTCCACCCCAGTTTCCCATATCTGTACGTTCCCCATAATGTTCTCCCTTCCTTTGGTCCTTGTGGGCTCGATATTTCTGAGCCTGAGAACTGTTAGCTCTTCCCAAGGGAACTTTCCAACATCTCTCCCTTTTTCCCAAAACACTTTAAGTAAACAATATTCTTTCCCATAGCAAACCTCTCTGCAGGTGTTATTTACTGTGTCTGCAGTTTAACCAATGGATGTGAGAGGTGTCAAACGCTGTGCACGAATAGCGAATAGCGTTCCTTTTAGCACAGCATGCTGTAAAAGAAACTGAGCAAACTGTAAATAAACCCTTCATTTTCTCTTTTGTCTTCTTCTGAGAAGCGTGGAGTCAATTTATTTTGTGTCTGTTGGGGGTTAGATTTGTTTATCCTTCTCACCTATAGAATTTTTTCCCAAGAGTTGCAAGGCAACTTATTGCCGGGTACTTATGAGTGCTCAGGTGAAAACAAAGCATGGAGGGTGGCACTTGGTTACACCCTTGTCTCCGGGAGTTTCCCCCGAGGGGGGGGGGAGAGAAAGACGGGGGCTGGGGGGGGCAGCTTCACTTTTGGTGTGGTCTGTGTCGGGAGCGGACGGGGCTGCCGCTGCCGTTGCTGTGTGAGTTTCTCACTGGCACCACCGGGATCTGATCCTGGAGAGAGAGCTGCCATCATCTGCTCGTGTGCCCAGATCCGGATTCCTCTTTTTGCTGCCCTGCTAGGGCAGCCTCGGCCCTGTCCCACTGCCTCGGCGCTGTTTTAGAGCTGCTCTGCACCGCGGGCCCGCACTGGCCTCCCTCCAGACATCTCTGCCCTCCAGTGACCACCGACTGAGCTCTGAATTCATCCGATCCACCAGCCCGAGATTCCCCACCGTTCCAGCTTGGTACTTTTCTTTGAAGTCCCCCAGAGACCAGACTGCCCCGGGTTTTGTGGGACCAAGCTCCGTCAAGGTCCCTGGTTCTGTTTTTGCTATTAATTGCTGTAGTTGTTGTTGTTTGTTTGCCCTGTTATACCTATTAGTAAAGAACTGTTATTCCTATCCCCATATCTCTGCCTGAGAGCCGTTTTAATTTTCTAAATTATAATAATTTGAGGGAAGGGGATTTGAATTATCCATCCCAAGAGAGGCCCTGCCTCTCTTTAGCAGATACCTGTCTTCTTTCAAAACCAAGACAGTGTCCTACAATTGACAGATCCTCATTGGTTTCTGTATCCCTGCCTATCTGCCCTGGCATCCTCTATTGGTTGTGACCCTTTACCCTGCTCCTGTACCCTCGGACCATTGGGTCTGATGCTCTGCCCTCACTTCCCCTGTACTTTAGCCTTTCCCCTGCACTGTTCTTGGTTTTTCTGTCCTTGGAACCCCTCGGTGTGACACCTTTAGCTTGTCCCCTGCATTGCTCTTGGTCTTCCTGTCCTTGGAACCTTTGGTGTGATGCCTGTACTTTAACCTGTCCCCTCCACTGTTCTTGGTCCTTCTGTTCCTGGAACCCCTCAGTGTGACAACTTTAACCTGTCCCCTGCACAGTTCTTGGTTTTTCTATCCCTGGAACCTTTGGTGTGACACCTGTACTTTAACCTATCCCCTCCATTGCTCATGGTCCTTCTGTCCCTGGAACCTTTGGTGTGACACCTGTACTTTAACCTATCCCCTGCATTGTTCTTGGTGTTCCTGTCCCTGGCACCCTTTGGTGTGACACCTGTACTTTAACCTATCCCCTGCATTGTTCTTGGTGTTCCTGTCCCTGGAACCTTTGGTGTGACACCCATAATCTCCACTGGAACCCCACAAAGACCCTTCCCACCTCTCAATCACTCCCTTCTATCCATTGTGTATGACTGTGGGCTTGCTATTTCTGAGCCTGAGAGCTGTGCCTGTTCCCCAAGGGAAACCTTTCAGCAGCTCTCTCTCCTCCCAAAACAGCTTTTGTAAAAATAGCTGCTCTTCTCTCAAAACATTTTAGGTAAACTGTGCCCTTTTCCCATAACAAAACTTCTCCCAGGTCTTTTGTTTCCTATTACTGTTACTGAACCAATGGAGGGAGGTGTCAATCCTATTGACCACTGGGGTCCCTTTTTAGCACAGCATGCTGTAAAGAAACTACAGAAATTGTAAATAAAGCCTTTGTTTGACTGAGTGCAGTCAATCTATTCCGTGTCTCACTGAGACATGTGACTGCACAGTGCTGCCTGTGCCGGCCCAGGGGCTGTGGGAAGGGAGGTGCCTGTGGGAACGCTGCAACACTGACCATCCATGCATGGCACTGCAGCTCTGGGAGCACTGGGGGCACTGGGAGCACTGGTGGTGAGTGCCACTGGGAGCACTGGGAGCACTGGTGATGAGTGCCACTGGGAGCACTGGGAGCATAGTGGTGAGTGCCACTGGGAGCACTGGGAGCACTGGTGGTGAGTGCCACTGGGAGCACCTAGGGCACTGGAAGCACTGGTGGTGAGTGCCACTGGGAGCACTGGTTCTGAGGGCCACTGGAAACACTGGGAGCCTTGTGAGCACTAGTGGTGAGGGCCACTGGGAGCATGGTGGTGAGTGCTACTGGGAGCACTGGTGGTGAGTGCCACTGGGAGCACTGGAAGCACCAGGAGCACTGGTAGGACTGGTTCTGAGGGCCACTGGAAACACTGGGAGCCTTGTGAGCACTAGTGGTGAGGGCCACTGAGAGCACTGAGGGCACTGGTAGCACTGGTGGTGAGTGCTACTGGGAGCGCAGGAGCACTGGGAGCACTGAGGGCACTGGGAGCATGGTGGTGAGTGCTACTGGGAGTACTGGGAGCGCTCATGGTGAGTGCTACTGGGAGCACTGAGACCACTGGTGGTGAAGGCCACAGGGAGCACTGGGAGCATGGTGGTGAGGGCTACTGGGAGCACTGAGGTCACTGGGAGCACTGGTGGTGAGTGAACTGGGAGCACTGGTGGAGCTGTGTGTGGAACGAGCAGGAGCTTTGGGTAGGGCCGTGTTTGGGAGTTCAGCAGAGCTTTGGGTGCTTCTCACCTTCCCCTTCCAGGTGATCCGAGGGAACAGCATCATCATGCTGGAAGCTTTGGAACGAGTATGAACCCCTGGCAAACCCCAAATCCCGACCCACCGGCTCCGTTCCCTCCTCCAAGACACCGCCCACGAGTGTAAAATTATTTTGGTTTTGTTATTAAATCAATTTTGTAATGGTTGATCTAACTCAAGCCTTCCTCGGCATCAGTTTCTGGCAGCTGGGCATTAATTCTGCTCCCAATTTTGGGAAAACTCATGGAAACCTTTAATTTATTGAAGTGGCTGTTAACTTTGTGCTATTTTTGGTGCTTTTCTCCTTAAAGATGCTGAGGTGTTTAAAATTCTACATTAACTCCCTCCCACCCCACCACAGCCATGGATATTGGTGGTTTTTCCTCTTTCCCATCCGTTTTGGCAGCTCCCAGTGCCCCACTCCCCCAGTTTCCAGCCTGAGGAAGAATTCCTTGGCAGAGCGTCTGGAACAGTTGGGGCAGAGGCATGGACAGTGGGGATGTCGGTGTTCCCAGCTGGAGGCACTTTTGGGGTCACTGTGGCACTTGGAATGAATTCCCTCACCTCAGGTAGGAAACTGGGCAGAATTTTGTCATGGGAGGAAGGGTTGTCCAGCCTAGGTGTGTGGTGGAGTCACCATCCCTGGAAGTGACCAAACAACGCACAGACGCGGCACTTGAGGACATCGTTAACGGTGAATGTGGTTGGGTTGATGGTTGGGCTTGAAGGTCTTGACAACCTTGAGGGTCTTGATGCTTTTCCAACCTTAAGGATCCCATGATCCTATAAACACCTCCTTGGAGGGGCAAAGTACAGAGTTCATTACTGTTAATTACAGCATCCTGAAAATCTTGACGGTCTTGATGACTTTGAACATCTTGAAGATCCTGATGATCTTGATGGTCTTGAAAGTCTTGAAAATCTTGAAGATCTTCCAAAGTTAAGGATCCCATGATCCTATAAACACCTCCTTGGAGGGGCAAAGTACAGAGTTCATTAATGTTAATTACAGATCTTGGACATCTTGAAGTTCTTGAAGATCTTCCAGCCTTAAAGATCCCATGATCCTACGAAACACCTCCTTGGAGGGGCAAAGCACGGAGTTCATTAGAGTTAATTACAGTGTCTTGAAGGTCTTGACGTTCTTCAAGATCTTAAAGGTCTTGATGATCTTGAAGATCTTCCAATCTTCAAGATCCCATGATCCTACAAAACACCTCTTTGGAGGGGTGAAGCATGGAGTTCATTGGTGTTAATTACTTAGCTGTTAACTGGCTGCCTTGAAGATCTTGATCTTAAAGGTGTTGATGATCCTGAAGGTCTTGAAGGTCTTGGTCATCTTGAGGGTCTTCCAACCCTAAGGATCCCATGATCCTATGAAACACTTCCTTGGAGGGGCAAAGCAGAGAGTTCATTAACATTAATTATGGCATTTTGATGGTCTTGAAGGTCTTGACAGTCTTGAAGATCCTGAAGGTCTTGATGGTTTTGAAGACCTTGAAGTTCTTGATGATGTTGACCTTGAAGGTCTTGATAATCTTGAAAGTCTTTGAACTTCAAGGATACCATGACCCTATGAAACACCTCCTTGGAGGGGCAAAACACAGAGTGAATTTCTATTAATTACTTAGCTGTTAATTGGCTGTCTTGAAGGTCTTGATCTTGAAGGTCTTGATGATCCTGAAGGTCTTGAAGATCATGAAATTCTTCCAGCATTAAGGATCCCACAATCCCATGAAACACCTCCTCAGAGGGGTGATGCACAGAGTTCATTAGTGTTAATTAAGCCCCAGGGGGCTCTCAGAGCTCCGTTTTGAGCTTCTCGTGCAGGTCCTCCTGGTCGAGGCTGGCGCTGTGGCCATGCCAGCGGTGGAAGGCGAGCAGGGCGGCGTTGCGGGCGGCGATGGCGCTCATCTCCATGGCGCTGGCCGCGCGCTCCAGCCCGTTCAGGTAGTAGAGCTGCTCGTGCAGGATGATGGGAGGAAACTTCTCGGGGGCGCTGTACTCGGGATACGCCAGCCACGGCCTCACCTTCACCGAGTCGTAGGAGGAGAAGAGCAGATTGAGCTGCTCCTTGGTGAGCT
>JAJEOU010000470.1:0-10396 GCA_021534815.1 Acrocephalus arundinaceus
ACCCCGTACGTGTTCCTGTACATTGGTTGCGTTCAGACGGAGCTTAAGCGCACAGCGTGTGCACCAAAAAGGGGGTTCTGTCTCCTGCCGCCTAGGCACAAGTTCCACTTAGTAGCAGCTTTCCCAGCTCGAAAGAAGCCTGCTCAGCATCGTTCGTGCCTCTCCCATCACGGCAAGTGATTCTGACATGGTTGCAGTTCAGACGGAGCTTAAGCGCACAGCGTGTGCACCAAAAGGGGGTTCTGTCTCCTGCCGCCTAGGCACAAGTTCCACTTAGTAGCAGCTTTCCCAGCTCGAAAGAAGCCTGCTCAGCATCGTTCGTGCCTCTCCCATCACGGCAAGTGATTCTGACATGGTTGCAGTTCAGACGGAGCTTAAGCGCACAGCGTGTGCACCAAAAGGGGGTTCTGTCTCCTGCCGCCTAGGCACAAGTTCCACTTAGTAGCAGCTTTCCCAGCTCGAAAGAAGCCTGCTCAGCATCGTTCGTGCCTCTCCCATCACGGCAAGTGATTCTGACATGGTTGCAGTTCAGACGGAGCTTTAGCGCACAGCGTGTGCACCAAAAGGGGGGTTCTGTCTCCTGCCGCCTAGGCACAAGTTCCACTTAGTAGCAGCTTTCCCAGCTCGAAAGAAGCCTGCTCAGCATCGTTCGTGCCTCTCCCATCACGGCAAGTGATTCTGACATGGTTGCAGTTCAGACGGAGCTTAAGCGCACAGCGTGTGCACCAAAAGGGGGTTCTGTCTCCTGCCGCCTAGGCACAAGTTCCACTTAGTAGCAGCTTTCCCAGCTCGAAAGAAGCCTGCTCAGCATCGTTCGTGCCTCTCCCATCACGGCAAGTGATTCTGACATGGTTGCAGTTCAGACGGAGCTTAAGCGCACAGCGTGTGCACCAAAAGGGGGGTTCTGTCTCCTGCGCTGCCTAGCGCACAAGTTCCACTTAGTACGACCAGCTTCTGTTCGCAGCGCGACACTAGAAGCCTCCTCAGCCACTCGTTGCAGATGCCTTCATTCAGCGGCACGTGATGTCTGACAGTTCAGCTAGACTTACGAGGCACAAACTGTGTGAGGGCTTAAAGTCGAGGCACTGCAGTCCTTAGTGTAAGCGTGTGCAACTCCTAAAACGGGGGGTTCTGTTCTCCAGCCTGCCACAAAGGCCGCTTAGCAATCGTAAGTCTCATCACTTGTAATGTAGCTCAGATCCTCCAGGCATCAAAAGAAAGCCTGGCCTCGACATTTAGCCGCGATTCTGCCTCTCCATCCACGCAGCGTAGTCTTCTCTGACATGGGTTGTCAGGTTTCAGCTATGGAGCTAGGAGCCAACAGCGGTGTATGCATCCAAATGGTGGTTCTGTCTGCCACTTGCCGCCTAGCCGCAGAACAGTTCCTCCACTATCAGTAGCGAGCTTTCCCATGCTCGAAAGAAGCCTGCTCAGCATCGTTCGTGCCTCTCCCATCACGGCAAGTGATTCTGACATGGTTGCAGTTCAGACGGAGCTTAAGCGCACAGCGTGTGCACCAAAAGGGGGCTTCTGTCTCCTGCCGCCTAGGCACAAGTTCCACTTAGTAGCAGCTTTCCCAGCTCGAAAGAAGCCTGCTCAGCATCGTTCGTGCCTCTCCCATCACGGCAAGTGATTCTGACATGGTTGCAGTTCAGACGGAGCTTAAGCGCACAGCGTGTGCACCAAAAGGGGGGTTCTGTCTCCTGCCGCCTAGGCACAAGTTCCACTTAGTAGCAGCTTTCCCAGCTCGAAAGAAGCCTGCTCAGCATCGTTCGTGCCTCTCCCATCACGGCAAGTGATTCTGACATGGTTGCAGTTCAGACGGAGCTTAAGCGCACAGCGTGTGCACCAAAAGGGGGGTTCTGTCTCCTGCCGCCTAGGCACAAGTTCCACTTAGTAGCAGCTTTCCCAGCTCGAAAGAAGCCTGCTCAGCATCGTTCGTGCCTCTCCCATCACGGCAAGTGATTCTGACATGGTTGCAGTTCAGACGGAGCTTAAGCGCACAGCGTGTGCACCAAAAGGGGGGTTCTGTCTCCTGCCGCCTAGGCACAAGTTCCACTTAGTAGCAGCTTTCCCAGCTCGAAAGAAGCCTGCTCAGCATCGTTCGTGCCTCTCCCATCACGGCAAGTGATTCTGACATGGTTGCAGTTCAGACGGAGCTTAAGCGCACAGCGTGTGCACCAAAAGGGGGGTTCTGTCTCCTGCCGCCTAGGCACAAGTTCCACTTAGTAGCAGCTTTCCCAGCTCGAAAGAAGCCTGCTCAGCATCGTTCGTGCCTCTCCCATCACGGCAAGTGATTCTGACATGGTTGCAGTTCAGACGGAGCTTAAGCGCACAGCGTGTGCACCAAAAGGGGGGTTCTGTCTCCTGCCGCCTAGGCACAAGTTCCACTTAGTAGCAGCTTTCCCAGCTCGAAAGAAGCCTGCTCAGCATCGTTCGTGCCTCTCCCATCACGGCAAGTGATTCTGACATGGTTGCAGTTCAGACGGAGCTTAAGCGCACAGCGTGTGCACCAAAAGGGGGGTTCTGTCTCCTGCCGCCTAGGCACAAGTTCCACTTAGTAGCAGCTTTCCCAGCTCGAAAGAAGCCTGCTCAGCATCGTTCGTGCCTCTCCCATCACGGCAAGTGATTCTGACATGGTTGCAGTTCAGACGGAGCTTAAGCGCACAGCGTGTGCACCAAAAGGGGGGTTCTGTCTCCTGCCGCCTAGGCACAAGTTCCACTTAGTAGCAGCTTTCCCAGCTCGAAAGAAGCCTGCTCAGCATCGTTCGTGCCTCTCCCATCACGGCAAGTGATTCTGACATGGTTGCAGTTCAGACGGAGCTTAAGCGCACAGCGTGTGCACCAAAAGGGGGGTTCTGTCTCCTGCCGCCTAGGCACAAGTTCCACTTAGTAGCAGCTTTCCCAGCTCGAAAGAAGCCTGCTCAGCATCGTTCGTGCCTCTCCCATCACGGCAAGTGATTCTGACATGGTTGCAGTTCAGACGGAGCTTAAGCGCACAGCGTGTGCACCAAAAGGGGGGTTCTGTCTCCTGCCGCCTAGGCACAAGTTCCACTTAGTAGCAGCTTTCCCAGCTCGAAAGAAGCCTGCTCAGCATCGTTCGTGCCTCTCCCATCACGGCAAGTGATTCTGACATGGTTGCAGTTCAGACGGAGCTTAAGCGCACAGCGTGTGCACCAAAAGGGGGGTTCTGTCTCCTGCCGCCTAGGCACAAGTTCCACTTAGTAGCAGCTTTCCCAGCTCGAAAGAAGCCTGCTCAGCATCGTTCGTGCCTCTCCCATCACGGCAAGTGATTCTGACATGGTTGCAGTTCAGACGGAGCTTAAGCGCACAGCGTGTGCACCAAAAGGGGGGTTCTGTCTCCTGCCGCCTAGGCACAAGTTCCACTTAGTAGCAGCTTTCCCAGCTCGAAAGAAGCCTGCTCAGCATCGTTCGTGCCTCTCCCATCACGGCAAGTGATTCTGACATGGTTGCAGTTCAGACGGAGCTTAAGCGCACAGCGTGTGCACCAAAAGGGGGGTTCTGTCTCCTGCCGCCTAGGCACAAGTTCCACTTAGTAGCAGCTTTCCCAGCTCGAAAGAAGCCTGCTCAGCATCGTTCGTGCCTCTCCCATCACGGCAAGTGATTCTGACATGGTTGCAGTTCAGACGGAGCTTAAGCGCACAGCGTGTGCACCAAAAGGGGGGTTCTGTCTCCTGCCGCCTAGGCACAAGTTCCACTTAGTAGCAGCTTTCCCAGCTCGAAAGAAGCCTGCTCAGCATCGTTCGTGCCTCTCCCATCACGGCAAGTGATTCTGACATGGTTGCAGTTCAGACGGAGCTTAAGCGCACAGCGTGTGCACCAAAAGGGGGGTTCTGTCTCCTGCCGCCTAGGCACAAGTTCCACTTAGTAGCAGCTTTCCCAGCTCGAAAGAAGCCTGCTCAGCATCGTTCGTGCCTCTCCCATCACGGCAAGTGATTCTGACATGGTTGCAGTTCAGACGGAGCTTAAGCGCACAGCGTGTGCACCAAAAGGGGGGTTCTGTCTCCTGCCGCCTAGGCACAAGTTCCACTTAGTAGCAGCTTTCCCAGCTCGAAAGAAGCCTGCTCAGCATCGTTCGTGCCTCTCCCATCACGGCAAGTGATTCTGACATGGTTGCAGTTCAGACGGAGCTTAAGCGCACAGCGTGTGCACCAAAAGGGGGGTTCTGTCTCCTGCCGCCTAGGCACAAGTTCCACTTAGTAGCAGCTTTCCCAGCTCGAAAGAAGCCTGCTCAGCATCGTTCGTGCCTCTCCCATCACGGCAAGTGATTCTGACATGGTTGCAGTTCAGACGGAGCTTAAGCGCACAGCGTGTGCACCAAAAGGGGGGTTCTGTCTCCTGCCGCCTAGGCACAAGTTCCACTTAGTAGCAGCTTTCCCAGCTCGAAAGAAGCCTGCTCAGCATCGTTCGTGCCTCTCCCATCACGGCAAGTGATTCTGACATGGTTGCAGTTCAGACGGAGCTTAAGCGCACAGCGTGTGCACCAAAAGGGGGGTTCTGTCTCCTGCCGCCTAGGCACAAGTTCCACTTAGTAGCAGCTTTCCCAGCTCGAAAGAAGCCTGCTCAGCATCGTTCGTGCCTCTCCCATCACGGCAAGTGATTCTGACATGGTTGCAGTTCAGACGGAGCTTAAGCGCACAGCGTGTGCACCAAAAGGGGGGTTCTGTCTCCTGCCGCCTAGGCACAAGTTCCACTTAGTAGCAGCTTTCCCAGCTCGAAAGAAGCCTGCTCAGCATCGTTCGTGCCTCTCCCATCACGGCAAGTGATTCTGACATGGTTGCAGTTCAGACGGAGCTTAAGCGCACAGCGTGTGCACCAAAAGGGGGGTTCTGTCTCCTGCCGCCTAGGCACAAGTTCCACTTAGTAGCAGCTTTCCCAGCTCGAAAGAAGCCTGCTCAGCATCGTTCGTGCCTCTCCCATCACGGCAAGTGATTCTGACATGGTTGCAGTTCAGACGGAGCTTAAGCGCACAGCGTGTGCACCAAAAGGGGGTTCTGTCTCCTGCCGCCTAGGCACAAGTTCCACTTAGTAGCAGCTTTCCCAGCTCGAAAGAAGCCTGCTCAGCATCGTTCGTGCCTCTCCCATCACGGCAAGTGATTCTGACATGGTTGCAGTTCAGACGGAGCTTAAGCGCACAGCGTGTGCACCAAAAGGGGGGTTCTGTCTCCTGCCGCCTAGGCACAAGTTCCACTTAGTAGCAGCTTTCCCAGCTCGAAAGAAGCCTGCTCAGCATCGTTCGTGCCTCTCCCATCACGGCAAGTGATTCTGACATGGTTGCAGTTCAGACGGAGCTTAAGCGCACAGCGTGTGCACCAAAAGGGGGTTCTGTCTCCTGCCGCCTAGGCACAAGTTCCACTTAGTAGCAGCTTTCCCAGCTCGAAAGAAGCCTGCTCAGCATCGTTCGTGCCTCTCCCATCACGGCAAGTGATTCTGACATGGTTGCAGTTCAGACGGAGCTTAAGCGCACAGCGTGTGCACCAAAAGGGGGGTTCTGTCTCCTGCCGCCTAGGCACAAGTTCCACTTAGTAGCAGCTTTCCCAGCTCGAAAGAAGCCTGCTCAGCATCGTTCGTGCCTCTCCCATCACGGCAAGTGATTCTGACATGGTTGCAGTTCAGACGGAGCTTAAGCGCACAGCGTGTGCACCAAAAGGGGGGTTCTGTCTCCTGCCGCCTAGGCACAAGTTCCACTTAGTAGCAGCTTTCCCAGCTCGAAAGAAGCCTGCTCAGCATCGTTCGTGCCTCTCCCATCACGGCAAGTGATTCTGACATGGTTGCAGTTCAGACGGAGCTTAAGCGCACAGCGTGTGCACCAAAAGGGGGGTTCTGTCTCCTGCCGCCTAGGCACAAGTTCCACTTAGTAGCAGCTTTCCCAGCTCGAAAGAAGCCTGCTCAGCATCGTTCGTGCCTCTCCCATCACGGCAAGTGATTCTGACATGGTTGCAGTTCAGACGGAGCTTAAGCGCACAGCGTGTGCACCAAAAGGGGGGTTCTGTCTCCTGCCGCCTAGGCACAAGTTCCACTTAGTAGCAGCTTTCCCAGCTCGAAAGAAGCCTGCTCAGCATCGTTCGTGCCTCTCCCATCACGGCAAGTGATTCTGACATGGTTGCAGTTCAGACGGAGCTTAAGCGCACAGCGTGTGCACCAAAAGGGGGGTTCTGTCTCCTGCCGCCTAGGCACAAGTTCCACTTAGTAGCAGCTTTCCCAGCTCGAAAGAAGCCTGCTCAGCATCGTTCGTGCCTCTCCCATCACGGCAAGTGATTCTGACATGGTTGCAGTTCAGACGGAGCTTAAGCGCACAGCGTGTGCACCAAAAGGGGGGTTCTGTCTCCTGCCGCCTAGGCACAAGTTCCACTTAGTAGCAGCTTTCCCAGCTCGAAAGAAGCCTGCTCAGCATCGTTCGTGCCTCTCCCATCACGGCAAGTGATTCTGACATGGTTGCAGTTCAGACGGAGCTTAAGCGCACAGCGTGTGCACCAAAAGGGGGTTCTGTCTCCTGCCGCCTAGGCACAAGTTCCACTTAGTAGCAGCTTTCCCAGCTCGAAAGAAGCCTGCTCAGCATCGTTCGTGCCTCTCCCATCACGGCAAGTGATTCTGACATGGTTGCAGTTCAGACGGAGCTTAAGCGCACAGCGTGTGCACCAAAAGGGGGTTCTGTCTCCTGCCGCCTAGGCACAAGTTCCACTTAGTAGCAGCTTTCCCAGCTCGAAAGAAGCCTGCTCAGCATCGTTCGTGCCTCTCCCATCACGGCAAGTGATTCTGACATGGTTGCAGTTCAGACGGAGCTTAAGCGCACAGCGTGTGCACCAAAAGGGGGTTCTGTCTCCTGCCGCCTAGGCACAAGTTCCACTTAGTAGCAGCTTTCCCAGCTCGAAAGAAGCCTGCTCAGCATCGTTCGTGCCTCTCCCATCACGGCAAGTGATTCTGACATGGTTGCAGTTCAGACGGAGCTTAAGCGCACAGCGTGTGCACCAAAAGGGGGTTCTGTCTCCTGCCGCCTAGGCACAAGTTCCACTTAGTAGCAGCTTTCCCAGCTCGAAAGAAGCCTGCTCAGCATCGTTCGTGCCTCTCCCATCACGGCAAGTGATTCTGACATGGTTGCAGTTCAGACGGAGCTTAAGCGCACAGCGTGTGCACCAAAAGGGGGGTTCTGTCTCCTGCCGCCTAGGCACAAGTTCCACTTAGTAGCAGCTTTCCCAGCTCGAAAGAAGCCTGCTCAGCATCGTTCGTGCCTCTCCCATCACGGCAAGTGATTCTGACATGGTTGCAGTTCAGACGGAGCTTAAGCGCACAGCGTGTGCACCAAAAGGGGGGTTCTGTCTCCTGCCGCCTAGGCACAAGTTCCACTTAGTAGCAGCTTTCCCAGCTCGAAAGAAGCCTGCTCAGCATCGTTCGTGCCTCTCCCATCACGGCAAGTGATTCTGACATGGTTGCAGTTCAGACGGAGCTTAAGCGCACAGCGTGTGCACCAAAAGGGGGTTCTGTCTCCTGCCGCCTAGGCACAAGTTCCACTTAGTAGCAGCTTTCCCAGCTCGAAAGAAGCCTGCTCAGCATCGTTCGTGCCTCTCCCATCACGGCAAGTGATTCTGACATGGTTGCAGTTCAGACAGAACCGCCCTTTTGGTGCACACGCTGTGCGCTTAAGCTCCGTCTGAACTGCAACCATGTCAGAATCACTTGCCGTGATGGGAGAGGCACGAACGATGCTGAGCAGGCTTCTTTCGAGCTGGGAAAGCTGCTACTAAGTGGAACTTGTGCCTAGGCGGCAGGAGACAGAACCCCCCTTTTGGTGCACACGCTGTGCGCTTAAGCTCCGTCTGAACTGCAACCATGTCAGAATCACTTGCCGTGATGGGAGAGGCACGAACGATGCTGAGCAGGCTTCTTTCGAGCTGGGAAAGCTGCTACTAAGTGGAACTTGTGCCTAGGCGGCAGGAGACAGAACCCCCCTTTTGGTGCACACGCTGTGCGCTTAAGCTCCGTCTGAACTGCAACCATGTCAGAATCACTTGCCGTGATGGGAGAGGCACGAACGATGCTGAGCAGGCTTCTTTCGAGCTGGGAAAGCTGCTACTAAGTGGAACTTGTGCCTAGGCGGCAGGAGACAGAACCCCCCTTTTGGTGCACACGCTGTGCGCTTAAGCTCCGTCTGAACTGCAACCATGTCAGAATCACTTGCCGTGATGGGAGAGGCACGAACGATGCTGAGCAGGCTTCTTTCGAGCTGGGAAAGCTGCTACTAAGTGGAACTTGTGCCTAGGCGGCAGGAGACAGAACCCCCCTTTTGGTGCACACGCTGTGCGCTTAAGCTCCGTCTGAACTGCAACCATGTCAGAATCACTTGCCGTGATGGGAGAGGCACGAACGATGCTGAGCAGGCTTCTTTCGAGCTGGGAAAGCTGCTACTAAGTGGAACTTGTGCCTAGGCGGCAGGAGACAGAACCCCCCTTTTGGTGCACACGCTGTGCGCTTAAGCTCCGTCTGAACTGCAACCATGTCAGAATCACTTGCCGTGATGGGAGAGGCACGAACGATGCTGAGCAGGCTTCTTTCGAGCTGGGAAAGCTGCTACTAAGTGGAACTTGTGCCTAGGCGGCAGGAGACAGAACCCCCCTTTTGGTGCACACGCTGTGCGCTTAAGCTCCGTCTGAACTGCAACCATGTCAGAATCACTTGCCGTGATGGGAGAGGCACGAACGATGCTGAGCAGGCTTCTTTCGAGCTGGGAAAGCTGCTACTAAGTGGAACTTGTGCCTAGGCGGCAGGAGACAGAACCCCCCTTTTGGTGCACACGCTGTGCGCTTAAGCTCCGTCTGAACTGCAACCATGTCAGAATCACTTGCCGTGATGGGAGAGGCACGAACGATGCTGAGCAGGCTTCTTTCGAGCTGGGAAAGCTGCTACTAAGTGGAACTTGTGCCTAGGCGGCAGGAGACAGAACCCCCCTTTTGGTGCACACGCTGTGCGCTTAAGCTCCGTCTGAACTGCAACCATGTCAGAATCACTTGCCGTGATGGGAGAGGCACGAACGATGCTGAGCAGGCTTCTTTCGAGCTGGGAAAGCTGCTACTAAGTGGAACTTGTGCCTAGGCGGCAGGAGACAGAACCCCCCTTTTGGTGCACACGCTGTGCGCTTAAGCTCCGTCTGAACTGCAACCATGTCAGAATCACTTGCCGTGATGGGAGAGGCACGAACGATGCTGAGCAGGCTTCTTTCGAGCTGGGAAAGCTGCTACTAAGTGGAACTTGTGCCTAGGCGGCAGGAGACAGAACCCCCCTTTTGGTGCACACGCTGTGCGCTTAAGCTCCGTCTGAACTGCAACCATGTCAGAATCACTTGCCGTGATGGGAGAGGCACGAACGATGCTGAGCAGGCTTCTTTCGAGCTGGGAAAGCTGCTACTAAGTGGAACTTGTGCCTAGGCGGCAGGAGACAGAACCCCCCTTTTGGTGCACACGCTGTGCGCTTAAGCTCCGTCTGAACTGCAACCATGTCAGAATCACTTGCCGTGATGGGAGAGGCACGAACGATGCTGAGCAGGCTTCTTTCGAGCTGGGAAAGCTGCTACTAAGTGGAACTTGTGCCTAGGCGGCAGGAGACAGAACCCCCCTTTTGGTGCACACGCTGTGCGCTTAAGCTCCGTCTGAACTGCAACCATGTCAGAATCACTTGCCGTGATGGGAGAGGCACGAACGATGCTGAGCAGGCTTCTTTCGAGCTGGGAAAGCTGCTACTAAGTGGAACTTGTGCCTAGGCGGCAGGAGACAGAACCCCCCTTTTGGTGCACACGCTGTGCGCTTAAGCTCCGTCTGAACTGCAACCATGTCAGAATCACTTGCCGTGATGGGAGAGGCACGAACGATGCTGAGCAGGCTTCTTTCGAGCTGGGAAAGCTGCTACTAAGTGGAACTTGTGCCTAGGCGGCAGGAGACAGAACCCCCCTTTTGGTGCACACGCTGTGCGCTTAAGCTCCGTCTGAACTGCAACCATGTCAGAATCACTTGCCGTGATGGGAGAGGCACGAACGATGCTGAGCAGGCTTCTTTCGAGCTGGGAAAGCTGCTACTAAGTGGAACTTGTGCCTAGGCGGCAGGAGACAGAACCCCCCTTTTGGTGCACACGCTGTGCGCTTAAGCTCCGTCTGAACTGCAACCATGTCAGAATCACTTGCCGTGATGGGAGAGGCACGAACGATGCTGAGCAGGCTTCTTTCGAGCTGGGAAAGCTGCTACTAAGTGGAACTTGTGCCTAGGCGGCAGGAGACAGAACCCCCCTTTTGGTGCACACGCTGTGCGCTTAAGCTCCGTCTGAACTGCAACCATGTCAGAATCACTTGCCGTGATGGGAGAGGCACGAACGATGCTGAGCAGGCTTTATA
>JAJEOU010001891.1:0-16790 GCA_021534815.1 Acrocephalus arundinaceus
GGGACGGGGATGGGGAATGGGGGGAAATGGGGAACGGGGAAATGGGGGGGGATGGGGGGAATGGGGGGGAACGGGGGGGGGAATGGGGGGGGGGGAAATGGGAATGGGGAATGGGGACGGGAATGGGGACGGGGAAATGGGAATGGGGGAAATAGGAACGGGAATGGGGAAATGGGGACGGGAACGGGATGGGGACGGGGGAAATGGGGACGGGGATGGGAATGGGGGAAATGGGAACGGGGAAATGGGAACGGGGAAAATGGGAACGGGAACGGGGAAATGGGAATGGGGAAATGGGAAGGGGAAATGGGAACGGGGAAATGGGAATGGGAATGGGAACGGGAATGGGGACGGGAATGGGGAGGGGAATGGGAATGGGGAAATAGGAACGGGAATGGGGAATGGGGACGGGAATGGGAACGGGAGGGACGGGGAATGGGAAGGGGAAATGGGGACGGGAAATGGGAAGGGGAAATGGGAGGAAGGGGAAATGGGGACGGGAATGGGGACGGGGAGGAATGGGGAAATGGGAAGGGGAAATGGGGACGGGGAAATGGGACGGGAATGGGGGAAATGGGAACGGGGAAATGGGGGACGGGAACGGGGAAATGGGGATGGGAAAATGGGAACGGGGAATGGGGAAATGGGAACGGGAATGGGGAAATGGGAACGGGGAAATGGGGACGGGAATGGGGAAATGGGGACGGGAATGGGGAAATGGGAATGGGGGAAATGGGGACGGGAATGGGGAAATGGGAGCAGGGAAATGGGGACGGGAATGGGGAAATGGGGAAATGGGACGGGAATGGGGAAATGGGGACGGGAATGGGGAAATGGGAACGGGGGAAATGGGAATGGGGAAATGGGGACAGGGAAATGGGAACGGGGAATGGGGAAATGGGGACGGGGAAATGGGGACGGGAACGGGGGAAATGGGAACGGGGGAAATGGGGACGGGAATGGGGAAATGGGAACGGGGAAATGGGGACGGGGAATGGGGAAATGGGAACAGGGAAATGGGGACGGGAATGGGGACGGGGAAATGGGAATGGGGAAATGGGGATGGGAACGGGAATGGGGACGGGAATGGGGAAATGGGAACGGGGATGGGAATGGGAACGGGAATGGGAAATGGGAACGGGGACGGGGAAATGGGAACGGGGAAATGGGGACGGGAATGGGGAAATAGGAACGGGGATGGGAATGGGGAAATGGGGACGGGAATGGGGACGGGAGTGGGAGCAGGAATGGGAATGGAGAAATGGGGACAAGGAAATGGGAACGGGGACGGGAATGGGGAAATGGGAATGGGAACGGGGATGGGAACGGGAATGGGAATGGGAGTGGGAATGGAAACGGGGAAATGGGAGTGGGAATGGGGACGGGAACGGGAATGGGAATGGGGATGGGGAAAGGGAACGGGGACAGGAATGGGGATGGGAACGGAAATGGGAATGGGGACGGGGAATGGGAATGGGGAAATGGGAATGGGGATGGGGATGGGAATGGGGAAATGGGAATGGGGACAGGGAATGGGAACGGGAATGGGAATGGGGAATGGGGATGGGAATGGGGACGGGGACGGGAATGGGAATGGGGACAGGGAATGGGAGTGGGAATGGGGATGGGAACGGGGAATGGTAGTGGAAGCGGGAATGGGAGTGGGAGCGGGAACTAGAATGGGAAAGGGAAGCGGAGCAAGAATGGGAGTGGGAGCAGGAACGAAAATGGGAACAGGAATGGGAACAGGAGTTGGAACAGGAGTTGGAATGGGAACAGGATTGGGAGTGGGAGTGGGACTGGGACTGGGACTGGGAGCAGGAAGGGGAACGGGAACGGGAGTGATCACGGGACTGGGAATGGGAGCAGGAATGGAAATGGTAACGGGGACAGTCATGGGAGTGGGAACGGGAATGGGAATGGGAATGGGAATGGGAATGGGAATGGGAATGGCGGGGCCTGATTGGCTGGGAAGGGGCTCAGTGCTGATTGGTCACTGAGTCCATACGTTATGTGAATCTGGGCTCTGATTGGTCAGGAACTCTACAGGTTGTGCTGTGTTGAGATTTGATTGGTCAGTGAGTCCACAGGTTGTGTGACTGAGTTCTGATTGGCCGGCGTCTCTATAGGTTGTGTGATTCTGGATGCTGATTGGTCAGGGAATCCATAGGTTGTGCTGCTCTGGGATCTGATTGGCCAGCAAGACCATGAGTTGTGTGATTCTGGATGCTGATTGGTTGAGAGCTCTATGGGTTGTGCTGATCTGGGATTTGATTGGCCAGCAGGTCTCTGGGTTGTGTGATTCTGGATGCTGATTGGTCAGTGAATCCACAGCTCTTGATGTTGATTGGTTGAGAGCTGTAGAGGTTGTGTTGCTCTGTAATTTGATTGGTCCGTGACTCCACAGCTTGTGCTACTCTGATGCTGATTGGCCAAGAACTTTGCAATGCCAGCTGCTGATTGGTCAGTGCAGCTCTGGCTTCTGATTGGCCAGCAACCCTATGGGTTCTGTGACTCTGGCTGCTGATTGGTCAGTGCCTCCTGGCTTGTGCTGCTCTGGGCTCTGATTGGTTGATTGATTGATTGATTGATTGATAATCCCATCCTCCCCGCAAAGCCGAGTTTCCCCTGATAAAAAACGCTTCCCGTTTTTTGGGGCGTGTCAGGAATTAAAGCTCGGCTCTTCCAACAGCTGCGGAACATCCCGGGAAACGAGCGGAGCCGGGCACAGCGGGAAAACGGGAAACAGCCGGAAAACGGGAAACAGCCGGAAAACGGGAAACAGCTGGAAACTGGGACACAGCTGGAAAAGGGGAAAGAGCTGGAAAACCGAGCACAGCTGGAAAATGGGAAACAACTGGAAAAGGGGACACAGCTGGAAAACGGGAAACAACTGGAAAATGGGAAACAGCTGGAAAATAGGACACAACTGGAGAAGGGGACACAGCCAGAAAATGGGAAACAACTGGAAAATAGGACACAACTGGAGAAGGGGACACGGCCGGAAATTGGGGCACAGCTGGAAAAGGGGACACAGCCGGAAAATGGGAAACAGCTGGAAAACGGGACACAACTGGAAAAGGGGAAACAGCTGGAGAAGGGGACACGGCTGGAAAACGGGAAACAGCTGGAAAAGGGGGAACAGCTAGAAAAGGAGACACAGCTGGAAAAGGGGACACAGCCAGAAAATGCGAAACAACTGGAGAAGGGGACACAGCTGGAGAAGGGGACACAGCTGGAAAAGGGGACATGGCCAGAAAACCGCGCACAGCTGGAAAACGGGAAACAGCTGGAAAAGGAGACACACCTGGAAAAGGGGACACGGCCGGAAAACGGGAAACAGCCGGAAAACCACGCCCAGCTGGAAAACCGCGCCCAGCTGGAAAAGGGGATGCTCCACGCCCTGCACCTCTGCGAGTGTTTCCTCGACCCCTACCAGACCTGGCGCCGGCAGCTGAGCGGGTATGGGGCGCCCCTAAATGCATCCCAAAATTCCTCCCCTATCCCGGATTTCCCATCCCTCACCCGTCTCTTTCCAGGGAATCCATCAGCGCCCAGGAGAGGAGCAAATACAAATTCGCCCCCGCGCCGCTGCCTCCCGAGTTTGGGGTTTTTTTCCAAGGTAAAAAAAGCGGGATTTGGGAAAGGGAGAGGTCGGTGTGGGGTGTGTAAGGGTGGGGATAATGGGGGTGGGATTGGGGAATGTTTATGGGATCCGTGGAGGGATGTTGGGTTTGGGGGTAGGTTTGGATCCAAGGACATAAAAGGATCCTATATCTGCTCTGGGTTATCCTGTACTTATCCTACAAATGTGGGATCCCACAAATACAGGATCCCACAGATATGGGATCCCACAGATATGGGATCTCACAAATATGGGATCTCACAAATATGGGATACCACAAATATGGGATCCTGCAAATATGGGATCCCACAAATATGGGATCTCATAAATATGGGATCCCACAAATATGGGATCTCACAAATATGGGATCCCACAAATATGGGATCCCACAAATATGGGATCCCACACCCGCTCCAGGTTATCATGTATTTATCCTACAAATATGGAATCCCGCAAATATGGGATCCCACTCCTGCTCCAGGTTATCCTGTACTTACCCCGCAAATATGGGATCCTACAAATATGGGATCCCACAAATATGGGATCCCACATCTGCTCCAGGTTATCATGTAATTATCCCACAGATATGGGATCCCACAAATATGGGATCCCACACTTGCTCCAGGTTATCCTGTACTTATCCCACAGATCCGGGATCCCACACCTGCTGTGCATTATCCTGTACTTATCCCGTAAATGTGGGATCCCACAGATATGGGATCCCACAGATATGGGATCCCACACCTGCTCCAGGTTATTCTGTACTTACCTCGCAAATACGGGATCCCACAAATATGGGATCCCACACCCACTCCAGGTTATCCTGTACTTATCCCACAAATATGGAATCCCACAGATACAGGATCCCACAGATATGGGATCCCACACCTGCTCTGGGTTATCCTGTACTTATCCCACAAATATGGGATCCCACAAATATGGGATCCCACAAATACGGGATCCTGCAAATATGGGATCCTACAAATATGGGATCCCACAAATATGGGATCCCTCACTCGCTCCAGGTTATCCTGTAATTATCCCGCAAATATGGGATCCCACAAATACAGGATCCCACAAATATGGGATCCCACACCTGCTCTGGGTTATCCTGTACTGATCCCACAGATATGGGATCCCACAAATATAGGATCCCACACCTGCTGCAGGTTATCCTGTAATTATCCCACAAATATGGCATCCCACAAATATGGGATCCCACAAATCTGGGATCCCACACCTGCTCTGGGTTATCCTGTACTTATCCCACAAATATGGGATCCCACAAATCTGGGATCCCACACCTGCTCTGGGTTATCCTGTACTTATCCCACAAATATGGGATCCCACAAATCTGGGATCCCACACCTGCTCTGGTTATCCTGTACTTATCCCACAAATGTGGGATCCCACAAATATGGGATCCCACTCCTGCTCCAGGTTATCCTGTACTTATCCCACAGATATGGGATCCCACATCTGCTCCAGGTTATTCCATACTTATCCCACAGATATGGGATCCCACAAATCTGGGATCCCACACCTGCTGTGCGTTATCCTGTACTTATCCCGTAAATATGGGATCCCACAGATATGGGATCCCACAGATATGGGATCCCACACCTGCTGCAGGTTATTCTGTACTTACCTCACAAATACGGGATCCCACAAATATGGGATCCCACACCTGCACCAGGTTATCCTGTACTTATCCAACAAATATGGGATCCCACAAATATGAGATCCCACAAATACGGGATCCACAAATATGGGATCCCTCACTCGCTCCAGGTTATCCTGTAATTATCCCGCAAATATGGGATCCCACAAATACAGGATCCCACAAATATGGGATCCCACACCTGCTCTGGGTTATCCTGTACTGATCCCACAGATATGGGATCCCACAAATATAGGATCCCACACCTGCTGCAGGTTATCCTGTAATTATCCCACAAATATGGCATCCCACAAATATGGGATCCCACAAATCTGGGATCCCACACCTGCTCTGGGTTATCCTGTACTTATCCCACAAATATGGGATCCCACAAATATGGGATCCCACAAATATGGGATCCTGCAAATATGGGATCCTACAAATATGGGATCCCACAAATATGGGATCCCACACCCACTCCAGGTTATCCTGTACTTATCCCACAAATATGGGATCCCACAAATATGGGATCCCACACGTGCTCCAGGTTATCCTACCCCTGCCCCAGAAATTTGGGATCCTGTAGCTGCTCCTGTGTCCTGGGGAGAGGAACAGGACCCCAAAGCCGACATTAAACCCAGCACCACCTGCAGGACCCACAAAAATCACCACAAAAGGGGATTTTTCCCAGGGAAACCCCAAAAATCCCCTTTTAGAGGAGGCACCGTTACAAAAATCCCCTAAAACTCCACCCCATAAATCCCCACTGAACCCGAATTTGGCACAAATCCCAAAAATATCCCCGTTCCTGACACAACCAGAGCTGGAAAACCTGGACCATCCTCATCCTCTCTATGGATTTGAGTAGGAAAGGGATTTTTCCCTATTTTTATGGGGTGGAAAAAGGATTTTTTCTCTATTTTTTGCTAGAAAAAGGATTTTTTCCTGGTGGTTTTTGGGGTGGAAAAAGAATTTTTTTCTCTATTTTTAGCTAGAAAAGGACTTTTTTTCCTGCTGGTTTCTGGGGTGGAAAAAGAATTTTTTTCTCTATTTTTAGCTAGAAAAGGACTTTTTTTTCCTGGTCGTTTTTGGGGTGGAAAAAGGATTTTTTCCTTATTTTCAGCTAGAAAAGGACTTTTTTTTCCTGGGGTTTTTTGGTGTGGAAAAAGAATTTTTTTCTCTATTTTTAACTAGAAAATGGCTTTTTTTTCCTGGTCGTTTTTGGGGTTGAAAAAAGGATTTTTTTCTCTATTTTTAACTAGAAAAAGGCTTTTTTTTCCTGGGGTTTTTTGGGGTGGAAAAAGGAATTTTTTCTCTACTTTTTACTAGAAAATGGCTTTTTTTCCCCTATTTTTTGGGGTTGGAAAAAGGATTTTTTCCTTATTTTCAGCTAGAAAAGGACTTTTTTTTCTGCTGATATTTGGGGCTGGAAAAAGGATTTTTTCTCTATTTTTAGCTAGAAAAAGGATTTTTTTTCTGGTGGTTTTTTGGGATGGAAAAAGGATTTTTTCTCTATTTTTAGCTAGAAAAAGGCTTTTTTTCCTGGTGATTTTTTTGGGGGGAAAAAGGATTTTTTTCTCTATTTTTAACTAGAAAAAGGCTTTTTTTTCTGGTGGTTTTTTGGGGTGGAAAAAGGATTTTTTCTTTATTTTCAGCTAGAAAAGGACTTTTTTTCCCCTATTTTTTTGGGTGGAAAAAGGATTTTTTTCTCTATTTTTAACTAGAAAAGGGCCTTTTTTTCCCTATTTTTTGGGAGTGAAAAAAGGATTTTTTTCTTTATTTTTAGCTAGAAAAGGACTTTTTTTTTCCCCTATTTTTTGGGGTGGAAAAAGGATTTTTTTCTTTATTTTTAGCTAGAAAAGGACTTTTTTCCCCTATTTTTGGGGGTGGAAAAAGGATTTTTTCTCTATTTTTAACTAGAAAAGGACTTTTTTTCCTGCTGATTTTTAGGGTTGGAAAAAGGATTTTTTCCTTATTTTCAGCTAGAAAAGGGCTTTTTTTTCCCTATTTTTTGGGGGTGGAAAAAGGATTTTTTCCTTTATTTTTAGCTAGAAAAGGACTTTTTTTTCCTGCTGATTTTTGGGGTGGAAAAAGGATTTTTTCTCTGTTTTTAGCTAGAAAAGGACTTTTTTTTCTGCTGATATTTGGGGGTGAAAAAAGGATTTTTTCTCTATTTTTAGCTAGAAAAAGGATTTTTTCCCTGTTTTTTTGGGTGGAAAAAGGATTTTTTACTTTATTTTTAGCTAGAAAATGGCTTTTTTTCCTGCTGATTTTTGGGGGTGGAAAAAGGATTTTTTCTTTATTTTTATCTAGAAAATGGCTTTTTTTTCTGGTGATTTTTCGGGGTGGAAAAAGGATTTTTTCTCTATTTTTAGCTAGAAAATGCCTTTTTTTTTCCTATTTTTTGGGGGTGGAAAAAGGATTTTTTCTTTATTTTTATCTAGAAAATGGCTTTTTTTTCTGGTGATTTTTGGGGGTGAAAAAAGGATTTTTTCTCTATTTTTAACTAGAAAATGGCTTTTTTTTCCCCTATTTTTTGGGGGGTGGAAAAAGGATTTTTTCTCTATTTTTAGCTAGAAAATGACTTTTTTCCTGCTGATTTTTAGGGTTGGAAAAAGGATTTTTTTCTCTATTTTTTGCCCTTTTTTTCTGCTGTTTTTTGGGGTTTTAGGGCCTTTTTGGGGTTATTTTTCCTGTTTTCTCCTCTGATGAATTTTTCCCTCACTCAGAGAGTTTCCAAGGTGGGAAGCAGCTCCCGGAAATGATCCAGCTCCGGATTATCCATCTTTTTGGAGCCATCCTCTCCGGATCCAAGGTATTCTTGGCTTGAGCTCCAAGGTTTTATTTATTCCAAAATTGGAATTAAATCACGGAATTTTCCAAAGATTTTTAAAATCCTGTTTAACATTCCAGCCTTAAATTCAGTGGGATCAGCTCAGAAACGTTAAATTAAAGTGAAGAATTAAATTAAAGAAATTAAATAAACACGAAGTAAAATAAAATAAAACAAAACTATTAAAAATTTATGATTAAAAATTAAAAATAAGTTTAAAATTAATAATTAAAAATTAGAATTTAAAATTTAAAAAACCCTAAAAATATATTTAAATTGTTTATTAAATTAATTAATCGTTTATTAAATTAAGAATTAAAGAATGAAATTAAAGAATAAAGAATTAAAGAATGAAATCAAACAAATAAAATTATAAAATAAAAAAGAGCATAAAATAAAATGGAAGAATTAAATAATGAAATCAAACAAATAAAATTATTAAATAAAATAATTAAATTTTTAAAAAATATATTTAAATTGTTTATTAAATTAAGAATTAAAGAATGAAATGAAATAAATAAAATTATCAAATAAAAATAAATCATTAAATAAAATAAATTAAGGAATTAGGTTGGAGAATTAAAGAAATTAAATAAATACCAAAATAAAAGAAAATAATTAAAAGTTAAATAAAGTTTTATAAATTGTTTATTAAATTAAGAATTAAAGAATGAAATCAAACAAATAAAATTATAAAATACAATTAAATCATTAAATAAAATCAATTAAATGGAAGAATTAAATTAAAGAAATTAAATAAATACCAAAATAAAAAAACCAAAATAATTTAAAAATTTTAAAATATATTTAAATCATTTATTAAATTAAGAATTAAAGAATGAAATCAAACAAATAAAATTATAAAATAAAATTAAATCATTAAATAAAATAAAGTAAGGAATTAGGTTGAAGAATTAAATTAAAGAAATTAAATAAATACCAAAATAAAATAAAATAAAACAAAATAAGTAAAACTTAAATAAAGTTTTTAAAATCGTTTATTAAATTAAGAATTAAAGAATGAAATCAAATAAAATAATAAAAGTAAATAAATAAATAAAATTATTAAGTAATAATTAAAGAATGAAATAAAAGAAATAATTAGGCAAAGCAAAATATGTAAATAATTAAATAAAATAATGAAATGATCGAATTAAAATACTTTTAATTATTAAATAATTAAACATTATATATCAGATTAATTAAATTATTTTCTTGAACTATTAAATTTAATGATTAAGATTAATTAAATAATTAAGTTATGGGAAGCTTTTAAGCTGAAGTTGCTGCTTCACCTCCAGTTCACCTCTGGGTTTTAATTTCCACGGCAATTAAAAAAATCCATTTAATCAATAACTCCAAAATTGGCTTTAAATCAGTTCCCACCCCCAAGGGTAAAACCTTTGGGGCTGGAGGTCTGGGGTCAATAAATAACGGGGTCAATAAATAACGGGGTCAATAAATAAATAAAGGGGCCAATGAATAATGGGGCCCATAAATAACGGCGTCGATAAATAGCGGGGTCGATGAATAACGGGATCGATAAATTATGGGATCAATAAATAACGAGGTCAGTAAATAGTGGGGTTGATAAATAACGGGGCCCATAAATAATGAGATCGATAAATAACGGGGTCAATAAATAACGGGGTCGAAAAATAATGGGATCGATAAATAACAGGATCAATGAATAATGGGGCCAATATATAATGGGGTCAATAAATGATGGGGTCGATAAATAAAGGGGTCAATAAATAATGGGATAGACAAATAACAGGGCCAATAAATAATGGGATCGATAAATAACAGGGTTGATAAATAACGGGGTCAATAAATGACACAGTCGATAAATAACGGGGCCGATAAATAACGGGGCCGATAAATAATGGGGCCAATAAATAACAGAATCCATAAATAACGGGGCCGATAAATAATGGGGCCAATAAATAACGGGGTCAATAAATAATGGGGTCAAAAAATAACGGAATCGGTCAATAACAGTGTCAATAAATAACGGGGCTGAGGAATAACAGGGTCAATAAATAATGGGGTCTATAAATAACAGGGTAAATAAATAATGGGGCAAATAAATAACGGGGTCAATGAATAACGGGGTCGGTAAATAATGGTGTCAATAAATAATGGGGTTGATAAATAACGGCGTCAATTAGTAACGGGATCGATGAATAATGGGATCGATAAATAACGGGGTCAATAAATGACACGGTCAATAAATAACAGGACTGATGAGTAACGGGGTCAATGAATAACGGGGCCGATAAATAATGGGGTCAGTAAATAATGGGGTCAATGTATAACGGGTCGATAAATAACAGGGTCAATAAATAATGGGGTTGATAATTAATGGGGCCGATAAATAATGGGGTCTAATGGGATTGATAAATAACGGGGTTGATAAATAATGGGGTCAATAAATAACGGGGCCAATACATCACAGGGTCAATAAACAACGGGGTTGATAAATAATGGAGTCAGTAAATAACAGGATTGATAAATAACGGGGTCAATAAATAGTGGGGCCAATAAATAAGGGGATCGATGAATAATGGGGTCAATGAAAAATGGGGCTGATAAATAATGGGGTCAATAAATAATGGGGCAAATAAATAACGGGGCAAATAAATAAGGGGGTTGATAAATAATGGGGCTGATAAATAATGGGGTCGATAAATAATGGGGTCAATAAATAACGGGATCGATAAATAATGGGATCAATAAATAACGGAATCCATAAATAACGGGGCCGATAAATAACAGGGTCAATAAATAACGGGGCCGATAAATAACGGGGTCAATAAATAACGGGGCCAATAAATAACGGGGCCGATGAATATCAGGGTCAATAAATAATGGGGCCGATGAATAACGGGGTTGATAAATAACAGGGTAAATAAATAATGGGGCCAATAAATAACAGGGTCTATAAATAAAGGGGTCGATAAATAACAGGATCGATGAATAACGGTGTCGATGAATAACGGGATCAATGAATAATGGGATCAATGAATAATGGGATCAGTATATAACAGGGTCAATAAATAATGGGGTCGATGAATAACAGGATCGATAAATAACAGGGTTAATAAATAATGGGGTCAATAAATAACGGGGTCAGTAAATAATGGGGCCAATAAATAACGGGGTCAATAAATAACGGGATCGATAAATAACAGGGTCAGTAAATAACGGGGTCAATAAATAATGGGGTCTAACAAGGCTAAAAAATAACAGGGCCAATAAATAACTGGGCCGATAAATAACGGGGTCAGTAAATAATGGGATCAATAAATAACAGGGTCAGTAAATAACAGGGTCGATAAATAACGGGGTCAGTAAATAATGGGATCAATAAATAACAGGGTCAGTAAATAACAGGGTCGATAAAAAATGGGGTCTAACAAGGCCAAAAAATAACGGGGCCGATAAATAACGGGATCAATAAATAATGGGGTCGATAAATAACAGGGTCAATAAATAACAGGGCCGATACATAACAGGATCAGTAAATAACGGGATCGATAAATAACAGGATCAATAAATAATGGGGTCAATGAATAACAGGGTCGATAAATAATGGGATCAATAAATAACGGGGCCGATAAATTATAGAGTCAATAATTAATGGGGCCGATAAATAACGGAGTCAGTAAATAACGGGGCTGATAAATAAGCCGATAAATAAGGGTTGATAAATAATGGGGTCAATAAATGACACAGTTGATAAATAACGGGGCCAATAAATAATGGGGTCGATAAATAACAGGGCCAATACATAATGGGGTCGATAAATAATGGGGTCAATAAATAACAGGATTGATGAATAGTGGGATCGATAAATGACACGGTTGATAAATAACAGGGTCAATAAAGAACGGGGCCGATAAATAACGGGGTCGATGAATAATGGGATCAATAAATAATGGGGTCAATAAATAACGAGGTCAATAAATAATGGGGTCAATGAAGCGCTCCTATCACCGCGGGCGCCAGAATTCCCAAATGTTCCCAATCCCACAGCCCAACGCGCTGCAGGCCATCACACCAGCGGCACTGGAGGTGCTCCTTGGGATTCTCCAACGTGGCGGTGGCGGCACCGCGGCGTCCCCGTCCCCAGCACTGCTGGAGGCCACCCTGCGCTCCGTGGTGGCCGCCGTCCACGTCCTGCACGGCTCCAGCCCCGGCGCCGGCCCCGTGTCCCTGCGGAGCCTCCTGGACGGATATTTCAGGGTGCTCAACTCCGACCTGCCCGCGGCATCGCTGGCGCCCGAGGCGGCCGGCGGCCTCATCGCCCTGCGGGTGCTCATGTTGGGTAGGTGGGGAGCGGGGTGGGGTTTGGGGTGGTGGGAATGGGATGGGGTTGAGGCAGCTGCTCTGTCCGTAGACGCCATCCCGGCCATGCTGAGCTGCCAGGACCGGCCGGTGCTGCAGGCCGTGTTCCTCAGCAACAACTGCTTCGAGCACATCATGCGCCTGCTGCAGAACAGCAAGGTAGGGGTGGCACCTGGGTGTGCCCATGGCTGTCCTCATCCTCGTCCTCGTTCCCATCCTCATCCTCATCCCTGTCCTCATTCCTGTGCCCATGGCTGTCCTCATCCTCGTCCTCGTTCCCATCCTCATCCTCATCCTTGTCCTCATTCCTGTGCCCATGGCTGTCCTCATCCCTGTCCTCATTCCTGTGCCCATGGCTGTCCTCATCCCTGTCCTCATCCCCGTCCTCATCCTCATCCCTGTCCTCATTCCTGTGCCCATGGCTGTCCTCATCCCTGTCCTCATTCCCATCCTCGTCCTCATCCCCGTCCTCATCCTCATCCCTGTCCTCATTCCTGTGCCCATGGCTGTCCTCATCCCTGTCCTCGTTCCCATCCTCGTCCTCGTCCCCATCCTCATCCTCATTCCTGTCCTCATTCCTGTGCCCATGGCTGTCCTCATCCCTGTCCTCATTCCCATCCTCATCCTCATCCCTGTCCTCATTCCTGTGCCCATGGCTGTCCTCATCCCTGTCCTCGTTCCCATCCTCATCCCCGTCCTCATTCCCATCCTCATCCCTGTCCTCATTCCTATCCCCATCCTCGTCCCCATCCTTATCTCCATCTCCATCCCCATCTCCATCCTTATCTCCATCCCCATCCCCATCCCATTCCCGTCCTCATCCCCATCCTCATCCTCATTCCCATCCCTGTCCTCGTCCCCCTCCCCAATCTCATCCTCAGCCCCAACCTCCATCCCTGTCCTCATCCCCATCCTCATCCCCATCCCATTCCCGTCATCACTCCCATCCCCATCCTCATCCCCGTCCTCATCCTCATCGCTGTCCTCAATCCCATTCCCATCCTCATCCCCGTCCCCATCCTCATCCCCATCCTTATCTCCATTTCCATCCCCATCCTTATTCCATCCCTATCCTCCTCCCCATCCCATTCCCATCCTCATCCCCATTCTCATCCCCATCCCCATCCTCATCCCTGTCCTCATTCCCATCCTCATTCCCATCCCCATCCTCATCCCCCTCCCCATCCTCATCCTCAGCCCCATCCTCATTCCCATCCCCATCCTTATCTCCATCCCCATCCCCATCCTTATGTCAATCTCCATCCCCATCCTCATCTCCATCCTTATTCCTGTTCTCATCCCCATTCCATTCCCATCCTCATTCCCATTCTCATCCCCATCCTTATCTCCATCTCCATCCCCGTCCTCATCTCCATCCTCATTCCAACCTCCATCCCCAACCTTATCTCCATCCTCATCTCCATCTCCATCCTCATCCCTGTCCTCATTCCCATCCCCGTCCTCATCCCCCTCCCCATCCTCATCCCCATCCTCATCCTCATCCCCATCCTTATCTCCATCTCCATCTCCATCCCCATCCTTATCACAATCTCCATCCCCATCCTCATCTCCATCCTCATCCCCATCCTCATTCTCATCCTCATCCCAACCTCTGTCCCCATCCCCATCCTTATCTCCATCTTCATCCCCATCCTCGTCCCCATCCCTGTCCTCATCCTCATTCCCATCCTCATCCCCATCCCCATTTCCTTCCTCACCCTTCCTGATGCTAAACAATCCTGAGATCGGGTGACACCAAGTTTGGACACCTTCATCTCCATCTTCATCTTCATCTCCATCTATCTCCATTTCCTTCCTTCCTTCCTTCCTTCCTTCCTTCCTTCCTTCCTTCCTTCCTTCCTTCCTTCCTTCCTTCCTTCCCATTTCCTCTTTAAATGACCCTGGGACAGCCATGTTGTCCTTGGCGTCACCAGGGTTGGGCACCTCCATGTCCATCCTCACCTTTCCCAGCTCTAAATGATCATGGGACAGGGTGGTGTGTCCCTTTTGGTGACACCAGGGTTGGACATCTCCACTTCCATCTCCACTTCCACCTCCATCTCCACCTCCATCTCTATCTCCATCTCCACTTCCACCTCCATCTCTATCTTCATCTCCATCTCCACCTCCATCTCCATCTCCACCTCCATCTCCACCTCCATCTCCATCTCCACCTCCATCTCCATCTCCACCTCCACCTCCACCTCTACCTCCATCTCCACCTCCCTCTCCGTCTCCATCTCCATCTCCACCTCCACCTCCACCTCCATCTCCATCTCCACCTCCACCTCCACCTCCATCTCCATCTCCACCTCCATCTCCATCTCCACCTCCCTCTCCGTCTCCATCTCCACCTCCATCTCCACCTCCACCTCCGTCTCCATCTCCATCTCCACTTCCATCTCCATCTCCACCTCCATCTCCATCTCCACCTCCACCTCCGTCTCCATCTCCACCTTCACCTCCATCTTCACCTCCACCTCCATCTCCATCTTCACCTCCACCTCCACCTCCATTTCCACCTCCACCTCCATTTCCACCTCCATCTCCATCTCCACCTCCACCTCCACCTTCATTTCCACCTCCATCTCTACCTCCATCTCCATCTCCATCTTCACCTCCACCTCCACCTCCATCTCCATCTCCACCTCCGTCTCCATCTCCATCTCCACCTTCACCTCCATCTTCACCTCCACCTCCGTCTCCATCTCCACCTCCATCTCCACCTCCATTTCCACCTCCACCTCAACCTCCATCTCCACCTCCACCACCTCCATCTCCACCTCCATCTCCACCTCCACCACCTCCATCTCCACCTCCATCTCCACCACCTGGGACCCATCCATGGGGTGGGGACCCTCCAGAACCGTTTCCCTGTGTCCCACATCCACCCCGTGTCCCACAGCTCTACCTCGGCAGCTCGCGGGAGGCGGTTGAACCCCAGCACGAGGCTCCCACACGGAACGGTGATGGACCCCAGCAGGTACCCCAGACCCCACCCACCACCCTTGGTGGGCCGTGTCCCCTCCTCCCCATGTCTCAGCCGCTCCCCCGTCCCCGTGTCCCCGCAGGTCAACGCCGGCAGCTCAGACGCCATCGCCGTCCACGCCCTGGGCGTCCTCACGGGCCATCATGAGCAACTCGCCCTCGCCAAGTGGGTGGGGACCTTCCTTGAGGAGGACACCCCAAAACCGGTGGGATTTGGGTGTTTCCATCCCTGGTTGAGGTGGTTCCTGTGCTTCCAGGAGGTCTTCAAGGAGCGCATTGGCTACGCCCACCTCTATGAGGTGCTGAGGAGCCAGGGCCAGCCCACCCAGCGTCTTCTCCAGGAGTCCTCAACATGGTGAGCATTCCCACTTTTCCAGACTCTGGGCAAAGCTCTCAGCCCTGGGGTTCCTGTGGATCTCAGCCCCGTTCTGAGCCCACCATCCTCCTCCAACCCTGCTGGTTTCTCAGCAGCTTCCCCACCCGAGGGTCCCAGGGCCATCTTTCGCTTGGAGTTGTGCTTGGATTTGGGAGTTTGAGACTTTGGGATGTGAACTGCTCCCTCGCGGTACTGCTGGACACTGGAGGGTCTCCAGGTGCTTCATGCATGAGGGTCTCCGAGATCCTGGATCTTGTGAGGCCTCCATGACACACAATGCACAGATTCTTGATGCACAAGATCTTCAGAATGCTTGGTGCATGAGGCCTCCAAGATCTCGATACATGGAGGTCTCCAAGATTCTCTGATGCTTGAGGTCCCCAAAAATTATGGGTGCAAAGAATCTCCAAAACTATCAATGCATGGAGTCTCCAAGATCTTTAATCCATTGAGGATCTCTGAGATCATCCTTAATCCATTAGGAATCTCCAACATCATTAATCCATGAGGATCTCCCAAGATCCTGATGCATGAGGCCCAAGATTCTTCATGGCATGGAGTCTCCAGAATTCCTTCATGCCACAGATCCTCTGCAAAGCTGGTTGGATAGCATAAGCGTCTCCATCCTTAATGACACAAGGTTCCAAGTCTTTATTCCATGAGGGTCTCCAAGACCCTGGGTGTCTGGGGTCTCCATTCAGATGGGTGCCACGGGAATCTCCAAGATTCTTGATGCTTGGCGTCCCCAAATTTCTGATGCCAGTAGCTCCAAAAGCATCAAATGCATGGGAGTTCCAAGATTTACTTTAATCCATGAGGATCTCCCAGATCCTTTGATGCATGGAGGTACCCAAAGGGGGGACTGGGTTTTTTTTCTTGCGGGGAATTTTTTTTTTCTGGCGTGGAGGTTCTCCAGAAATCCCTTCATGCACAGGAATCCTTCATCTCCCGCTTTCCC